>JARYGA010020772.1:0-91525 GCA_030545235.1 Helianthus tuberosus
TAAAATGACCAACCGATGGGTAAATTTTGGGATAATAGGTTAGTTATGCTAAATCCACCATAAAAATAGTTGTGGTGGAACATAAGCAGATGTTTAGATGTGGCCTTACGAAGTATGAAAAGAAAAGAGTTAGTTTTAGACTAAAATGCATAAAAGATCCCCTGAACGGGTCAAAATGAATTACGCGCGTAACTTGGGTGTTTTCCGCTTAATTCACAAAACTTATGAATCCAAGATAGTTATTTTGAGTTAAATACCTTGGTTTATGATATACGATTAACTAGAAACACGTTTGGAGGTCTTAAATACAAACGGGTCAACATGTGGATTTTGAATAATAAACCGAATGCTTAGAAAACCCGGATTTTATTAGTTTGAAGGTCGGATTTGAACTCCACGAGATGGAAAATCAAATTACGATCATGAAGGAAGAAACGGGAGATCAAACGGATATGCGGATTGAAAGATACGAAAGTTTTCGTGTCAAAAACGACAAAAATGGAAGGGTCTGATACAGGGGCCACCGTAACTTACGGTGCCCACCGTAAGTTACGGTGGGGATGAAATCGTTATGCCAGATACCTACTGCCTTACGGTGGGGGCATTTTAAAATAGGGGCCACCGGTGGAGGCCAGATTCGGGTCCTTGTTTCTGGGATCAAGAGATTAATGTTGGGATTTCCTGATTTTTCTTTAATTCGATTATTCGACCCAATTTCCTTGTGATACTTGTTATTTAATTCTCAAAACTGACTTTTAAGTTGGTTATGAACATAGGTGAATGTCGAGAGTCCCGGATGAAGATCAAGCGTCGAGCAAGAACCGAACACGCGTTAAATGAAGCTTCCGCAAGTTGTTTCGTCGTTATTCTATTACGACGAATTAAATCACATTATGTTGTATTATTCTAAATTGTAAAAGTTATTAATAAACCCGTATTTTCATTGTAATTGTGACCGTGATTACATGATTATGGACTTAAATTATACGAAAAACGTAAAATAATACCAAGGGTGTTACAAGTTTAGAATTATAAAGTATAAATAAACGAGAATTTACTAACTAGAAATTTTAACCTAGTTAGTTACAAGTTTAGAAATAACTTATAGTAGGGTTAAAAGCAACCAAATTATATGTTGATCAAAGTGGAGGGGCCTAAGTTGTTGAAATTGAAACTTAAGTTTTAATTATACAAATAAAACAAACCAAACACCCCAAAAGAGGTGTCTGGTCGTACAAGCACAAGCAGGGGGCGATCCCCACTCTCCAAAACCCTAAAACTTCACTAAACTTGCAAATTGAAGGCTCAATCCAAGTTGAAATCGAAATTAAAGCATAGATTATTGATCCTCATCACAAGAGGATTACAAGGTATGTAAAATTTGATGAAAACTCTCAACTTGAAATTCTCATGAAATTGGGAAAATCTGAAATTATGGTTGCATGTGTGTCTTATGATGATTTAGGAACACTACTTACAAGCTTCCGCAATGTTTTAAATCTTTACTAGACTTGGTTTATGGGTTGTAGACAATTGTTAAACAACTTTTGAAATGTTTTAACTTAGTCGTTAGTTGACTAAAGTTTATGCTACTTATGAACTTCTTGTATGAATTTTATGTTAATTAAGCAACTTTTATTTACAATGGTATAATCTATTATTAAAATCAAGTAAAATTAGACGGGTGTTACAGAAATGTAACGCATCAGTCCCACAGCCTGATCGTTTCACAACTTGTTTATTTTGTTAATTTTCAGCGATTTGATCGAGACGGTATGACTACGAGCTAAACAATGGAAACTCCACCGAGTCCAAGTCATTGGATCGGATGGGAATCACCCCGTCCGATCAGTTAACTGTTCTCGACGGTTGTTCGTGTTCAACATGATAAGCCGGTCATCTCGTTGATAGGAACCAGTTCTCAAACCGACACTTCTCTAGAGACTGAGTAGAAGGCCTGTACGAGCTCTGTTGCTATCGGTTTTGAGTGAGAAGTTAAGAAAGTTTGAAGAAGAGTTTAAAAAACTTAGATTCGGCTTAGATTTAGGTGAGATTAGTGTTTATACACCGTGGAATCTATCAGATCTGGACTGTTCTTGATGAGATGAGGTCACACTTCATTGTTCCTAAGAACTCCATGATGACATCACCTTAGAACGATACGAGCTCTGTTGCTATCGGTTTTGAGTGAGAAGTTAAGAAAGTTTGAAGAAGAGTTTAGAAAACTTAGATTCGGCTTAGATTTAGGTGAGATTAGTGTTTATACACCGTGGAATCTATCAGATCTGGACTGTTCTTGACGAGATGAGGTCACACTTCATTGTTCCTAAGAACTCCATGATGACATCACCTTAGAACGACTCAAATCCAAAGATTTAACGGGGAAAAAGTGAGATTTGCTGATAAGAAAGATGAAGGAGTGTGTGTAGATCATAGAAGTACAAGATTCAGGGTGAAAACTTACAAGAATCGTGCGAAATCGAGTGAAAAAGGCGAGAAGGCGTTTGGTCGAGTGAGGGCAGTCACATCAACTGTTGTTGATGTGATAAGTGGGGTATTTATAGGCAAGGAGGAGGAGAAAGGCAGTGCAGTGAATCGGATCGGGCGGCTGTCCGATCGAGCGGCACCTCGATCAGGTGGCACTTCGATCGGGTGGCCATCCGATCGGGCGGTCAGTCGATCGGTGGCATCCGGCGAGTTGTGTTTCAGCGTTTCGTTTCGGTCTTAAGCGTTGCGATAGTTTGGTTACACATTTCATCCACATTTTCATATATTTATTATAATTAGTCATTTTGGGTCGTATATACATATCCATATTCCAATCCTGCGATAATCGAGTTACGCGTGCTTGTGAGTGCGTTTTTGAGTTTTGCTACGTTGCGACACATCACGGCTATCAAGGAGGGTAGAATTGGTCCTCACTCGACATCATCATGGTTGTCAGCAAGTGCGATGTGATGCGATAGCGATAAAGTATGCGAAAATAATGCGATGTAGCGATGTATGCAATATAGGCACATTATGATCTGAATCTATGGTGCTAGGAGTAACGAGTATAACGAGAAGTAACAATGCACGAATGTGCGGGTTGTTACAGTCACCCTGCTTTAGGAAAATTTGTCCCGAAATTAATCCACAAGAAGGGTTGCGAGGATCGATGCAAGTGAGAGTATCGATTAGAAGCGTCAACCTAAACGAGCGATCAATTGAAATTCGACAAGCGAGAGCGTTGTGATGACTGACGAAAGCGGCGAGTAAAACGATTCGTATAACAAAAGATGGCAACACACGAAAAGCGATCCAAAAGTGTTTTGAATTCCCGAAAAGTTGATTAATTCGAAAGGTTTGAAGAAACTTGTTTATGAAATATCTTCCCACAATGTGGCGTTAAACTGTCTCGATGTTCACATCAGTGCTATGAGTGGGGTTTTATTAGGTCACTAAAAGATTTTAGGGTGTTTAAGACTCGTTTTACGAAATTTTCTCGTCGCGTGGCAGTAACTTGAGTCGATTGTCACACCATCGTTACAAGAAATTCCCATTTTGTACAAAGGGTTTGATCAAATTTTTAGGAAAAGTTTTGTAAGAAAAGGTCAGTTTAAAATTTGTGTAAACAAAGCCTTTTAATAATACCAAAAACTTAAGTTTAAGGTCGGCCCCGCATGGCACTTTTCCACGAAAGTTCGACAATATGGCTAAAATACTTATATATAGGAAGTACCAGTGGCGTATCCACCATGTTTTAGCCATATAGCTTCCGTCTCGTGAGGCGGTGTCATGTGTGTCGACATAGTACTGATAGGGTTCGATTCCCTCGGTCCAAGCGAGTGATGGTCGGACCAAGTGTAAGAGAAGGATTGAGCAAACTGAGCGATGAAGTCGTTTTCAAACTCAGTTTAGCGATACGAGCTAGTGCGACAAGCGATAAGTGGTATGCGAAAATTTGATAGCACAACATCAACTTAATAAGCGAAGGCAGCGGCGATAAGCGACAAGCGATAGCGACAACCGTCAAGCGATAGGCGACGATCGATGCGTTGCAAGCGGTGGGAATATACGCGATTAATGCAATTCGATTGGATTGGATTGATCAACACCACAAAATTTAACTAACATTAGACCCCACATGGCCTTTTTCCATGAAAGTCTGCTGATATGGCTAAAACACTTATATATAGGAAGTACCAGCGGCGTATCCACCATGCTTTAACCATATGAGTTTCGTCTCGTGAAGCAAGGTCACGTGTGCTAACTTAACACAGATAACACAGATACGGTAAGCGATAGCATTAGCGATAGGCGACGAGCGATATGCGATTAAGCGAATAATGCGATTTCAATTAGATTCCACATTAAAACCCACATGGCATGTTTCCACGAGAGTTGGCTAACATGGCAAAACACTTATATATAGGAAGTACCAGCGGCGTATCCACCATGTTTTGACTATATTAGTTTTGTCCCGTGAAGCGATGTCATACATAATAAAACAACACAGATTGCGATGAGTATCCGGCGATGAGCGATAAGCGGTAAGCGGTACGTGATAAGCGATAAGCGATACACGGTACGATTAATCTCCTCAGTTCCACAATTTAACCAACATTATACCCCGCATGGCATCTTTCCACAAAAGTTTGCTAATATGGCTAAAACACTTATATATAGGAAGTACCGGCGGTGTATCCACCATGTTTTATCCATACTAGATCCATTCCGTGAATCGATGTCATGTGTGCCAACATAATCACAAGTAGCGATAAGCGTTAGAAGCGATAAGTGATGCGAGTATCGAAGCGATGAGATTAATAGATGCGTTAAGCGTTAAAGTGTTGCGAGGGTAATGTGCGTTAGATTCCAACGAAATTGCGATTGAGTTGCGATAAAGACTTACGGCCAGTCTTGCGTCGATGCAATTGCCCTGCGGGGGTAGACTCTCCAGAGTCCATCGATGAGGCATTTGTATTGCGTTTGCAGACTTACGACAAGTCTCGCGATGATGCGTTGTAATTGTTATGCCTTGCGAATGAGTGTAGTGTGTCGAAAATAACCATAACAGTATAGGTCTAAATAACGTTCAATTCCATGTGGCACTTTCTTCATGAGACTTCGGTAGTATGGCAAAGCACACCTTGCTTTACCCCTACTACTTGCATCCCGTGAATAGATGTCGCACTTTGTTGACATGGTCAAGACGCTTATATATAGGAAGTACCAGCGGCGTATCCACCACGCTCGACCATGCTTTTAACGTTATGGCACCATTAGAACTCATTATGATCTCCGTGCACTGACCAAAATAATCCCGTGTGCACCCGTGATTAGTCGTTCCTTGCACGTTTATCGTACCTTATTCTAAGAGTGTGGTGAGGGTAAAACACATTATATCGTGATATAATATATAGCATGTGTGTGATTCCAGATTAAGTGCGAAGACGAGAGAGAAAGCGAGAGATAAATAGAGTCCACATTGCGTCGAGAAATAGAACAAATTCAACACATAAAAGAAACTAACGGCGAAAATCGTAGCATTACAACAACATTGGAAGCATGACAAATGTTGCTGTGGAGGACTTCTGCGGAGACTGCGATCCTTGCTGAGATTCCTCAAGTTTGCGGCCCCGTGCGGCAGTGCTGGGTAAGATGACCATACCAGTTGCAATTTGCGCAAAAGCGGCAGTTAGCTTTTGGCGGGTGATGATACGTACACATGAGACACAGGGGATGAGTTCTGTTGTAAGCGCGCTTCGAGTGAACTGGAACTGCTTGGAGAGGTTCTGGTTGCGACAGTCTAGTTGTTGAAGAGTTTGAGCTCGAGGTCTTTCGTTTGCGGCTAGGCTGAGCTTCCGATAGCGGTGCGTCGTCGTCAGAGAATTCGTCTGAGGACTCACTTGAAGAATCGTTGGCGGATTCATCAGAGGAATCGTCAGAAGAATCGATGACGATTGCTTGATGAGCTTGTTTGACAAGATTCTTGGAGAAGAATCCATCCAAGACTCGTTTGTCGTTGATTTCTGTGGCCAGGCGATAAGTCTCGTTGATGGTAGCGGTTCTTGCAGCTTCGACAAAATCTCCCACACATTCAGGCAAGCCGCGAATGTACTTCGTGATGGATTTTTCTGAAGTGTTGACTTGACTTGGGCAGATTATGCTAAGCTGTTTAAACCTTGCGGTGTAGCCAGTATTGTCACCTTCGACTTGCTTGATTTCCCAAAATTCGTTGTCTAACTTCTGGACCTCGTGGGGAGGGAAGTACTCTTCCTTTATGAGTTCCTTCAACTCATTCCAGGAGAGAGCATAGGCTGCGTGGATCCCATGTTTGTTGCGTTCAGCGGTCCACCAGTCGAGTGCTCGCGATTGAAATACTCCGGTAGCGCAAGTAGTACGGAAACCATCGGGACACCCACTCTGACGAAGGGTAACTTCGATAGAATCGAACCACTGGAGTAGTTGAGATACACCTCCTTCACCTGTGAATTCCATTGGATCACAGGCTTTGAAGTGCTTGTAGAGAAAAACAGATTGCGGCGCTCCTGTCTTAACGTCTTATGAAGTACGAGAGTTGCTAAGAGAGTGCACTTGAGTGACAATCTGAGGAATGACTTTGGCCACTTCCCTGGCTACAAGTGAAGCAATCCTCTTTTTGTCCCTTCGTTTGGCTCGTCTCTTGGCTGACATTCTCGAAGCGGTGTTGTTGGAAGGCATCTAGACAGAGAGAGAGACTTGGAGTGAGATTCGATCATAATGATTTTGAGTTTTGCGATGCGATTTGAGCGCGTTCAAAACTTGTAGCGAGTAATATAATAGACTTCACATAGGAGCCACATAGGAGACACGAGATGCCTAATTTCCCACACACAATTGGTTTGCTTGTATATATATATATATATATATATAATTAGTTGTAGTTTATACTTACAAACATACATGTGGGCGTAGAATGCGCGAGGACGCGATGAAGAGGGAGAGAGCGAGAGAGAGAAATTAGAGATTAGTTTTGTTGCGATCATTCAATTTTTGTTTCAGATTGCGATGGCTGTGCGAGTTGTGCGTTTACAAATCCAGGGAGCGAAAATTGATAAATCAAGAAATCGATAAAGTGTAAAGTTTTAAATTGTAAACACATAAGCGTAAATAGGTTTTGATAAGCGTAAAATCGGCGAGTCGTAAGCTAGAAAAGTAGATAGAGTGCCTCGGGTGTTTAGGCGTTGACTGCCCAAGGTAACCCAACTATACCCAACAAGTTCGTACACGTGCGTTGCCCTAGAAGACTTATGCTTCCACTGGGATGCATCTCATGGCGTTCGTCTTCCTAGTCATCGCGTGGCTCGAGTTACTGTTATAGCCGAGTCCTTGGTGAGAGCTTTTGAAAACCATTTTATAGAGAGCGGAACGGTTTATTAAGATACGGGTTCCACCCTTGACTTACTAACTTCGCTCCTAACTGTGGTTGTGCTCTTCGAATAAATTCGAGAGTTCCACTAGATTTTGAAATGGAGACTTTCGTTGAGTTATAGATGTCACTCCTAGCTCAACGGAAAGTTCTCGTGTTAGAAGTATGCGCTGAGTGAGCGATCTTATCGAGAGTTCTTGGTTTTCACACCTGATCTCGACTGGATTACTCGGTTGTGTTATGCGAATATTTTCGAAAACGTGTGTATTGGGTTGGCCTTAGGAAAGGCTAAGTAATATTCCAGCCTTAGGAAAGGCTCTTCGCGTGAAGTTGTAATATGCGGTGTTCACGCGAAGTAGTAGCTTTTAGTGGATTCGAGCGAGAGTATCAAGTAGGCCTGTGCAATTCCAACTGGGTTCAGCGGATTCGAACAAGAGTATCAAGTAGGCCCGTGCAATTCCTACTGGGTTCGCACGAGTCGGCCCGTTGGTACTTAGACTATAGTCTAGGTCGTTTCCTAAGACATCGATGGGGACTAGGTCGAGTCTTGCCTAATTCTCTATAGTTATGGATCTGATACCAATCTGTCACACCCTAACCGATAGGGGAATCATCGGGGCGCGGCACTAGGCGAATCCGATTGCTCAAGAGAATCCATAACAACTAAATTGCGACAGTATTTAATGCGTTCATTATCCCATACTAATAAACAAGTACAATCACATAAGCTGTCACGGATTTCATGTTCTCCCAAACAATACAAATCCGACAACCTAGATTTTAGGTGTGTTTCTAGACTTCCTAGCTTGATTTGATGTAGACTGCGACTAAACCTGCAATCAGTCCCGCAGCCTGATCGTTTCACAACTTGTTTATTTTGTTAAGTTTCTGCGATTTGATCGAGACGGTATGACTACGAGCTAAACAATGGAAACTCCACCGAGTCCAAGTCATTGGATCGGATGGGAATCACCCCATCCGATCAGTTAACTGTTCTCGACAGTTGTTCGTGTTCAACATGATAAGCCGGTCATCTCGATGATAGGAACCAGTTCTCAAACCGACACTTCACTAGAGACTGAGTAGAAGGCCTGTACGAGCTCTGTTGCTATCCGTTTTGAGTGAGAAGTTAAGAAAGTTTGAAGGAGAGTTTAGAAAACTTAGATTCGGCTTAGATTTAGGTGAGATTAGTGTTTATACACCGTGGAATCTATCAGATCTGAACTGTTCTTGACGAGATGAGGTCACACTTCATTGTTCCTAAGAACTCCATGATGACATCACCTTAGAACGGCTCAAATCCAAAGATTTAACGGGGAAAAAGTGAGATTTGCTGACAAGAAAGATGAAGGAGTGTGTGTAGACCATAGAAGTACAAGATTCAGGGTGAAAACTTACAAGAATCATGGGAAATCGAGTGAAAAAGGCGAGAAGGCGTCTGGTCGAGCGAGGGCAGTCACATTAACTGTTGTTGATGTAACAAGTGGGGTATTTATATGCAAGGAGGAGGAGAAAGGCGGTGCAGTGAATCGGATTGGGTGGCTGTCCGATCGAGCGGCACCTCGATCGGGTGGCACCTCGATCAGGTGGCCATCCGATCGGGCGGTCAGTCGATCAATAGCATCCGGCGAGTTGTGTTTCAGCGTTTCGTTTTGGTCGTTAAGCGTTGCGATAGTGTGGTTACACATTTCATCCACATTTTTATATATTTATTATAATTAGTCACCTTGGGTCGTATATACATATCCATATTCCAATCCTGCGATAATCGAGTTACGCGTGCTTGCGAGTGCGTTTTTGAGTATTGCTACGTTGCGACACATCACGGTTATCAAGGAGGGTAGAATTGGTCCTCACTCGACATCAACGTGGTTGTCAGCAAGTGCGATGTGATGCGATAGCGATAAAGTATGCGAAAATACTGCGATGTAGCGATGTATATGATATAGGCACATTATGACCTGAATCTCTGGTACTAGGCGTAACGAGTATAACGAGTAGTAACAACGCACGAACGTGAGGGTTGTTACAAATCTGCCACCACCGCTTATTATGAAATGACAAGCTGGACGTCCTAAAGAAAACAAACGAATCCTATCGCTAGGAGAGGACCCCACTCCCATATACTGCGGAAAATGCAAAACGTATGGGCATTCTCGTGCGAGCTGTTTACAACCGCCCAAAACAAAGACTTCTTCTCGCCGCGTCTCTAAGCCACAACCCACACCCGTCCAAGTTGAAGTCGGATCATTTTAGGATTACGTAATTCAAAATACATACCCCTCGTACAATTTGGATGATGATTAAATAAGTTTTTGTATAAATTTAAGCCAAATGTATATCCTATTTAAGATATATTAACAGCCCCATATTCATATTTAGAAAAAAAGTTTTTATTCCTTTTTTTAACTGTGAAGTTAACTATTCGAGTTATGTGTCCATTATCATTCTCTTTTTACTTGAAAAAAATTGAAGATGATTTCACTCAATAAAGAATTAAAAAAAATTTCAATTCAATTTATTAATTTCACAACATGGTGTTAATAGAAGATAATTAAGCATGGTAATATAAACTACTCTAGGCATTATTTATTAAGTAAATTATTAATGGGGTGTGAAACGTGCAGAATAGAGTTGATCTGCCATAAATCTTCTATATCTCATACAGGCATCTTGCATGTTTCCTTCCTGCCAATTTGGAAGTACACTGTTTTGCACAAGATTTTGCAGTAGCATACACAATATCATACCCGAATTCCGACCAACCCGTTGTTCGGATGTAGGCCAGACAACATCCCCGGTGTACTCTAACGCATCAGCCTCGCTTAGTCCAGCGTTTTCCCAATACTGTATACGACCGAGGAACCATAAGAAGATACTCTCGAATTCTACTAGAGTTTGGTGTATCCTTCTGTGAACGCAGAAACGTTCCCCGCAATTAAGTGCATCACAATTATTGGTAAAATAAACGGTAATATTTAGTGAGTGCATATCTATCTTTAAGATTATCCAGACTTCTTTGTCTTGCGATACTGGTATGTAAACCTGAAAAGGAGATACAGTAAATATTTAGTGAGTGCATATCTATGTTGGTCATTCTTACACTGTAAGACTTTTTTTTACTGTATCCACTTTCCAAAAGGCAGGGTATAGTCCTACATCACTAGTAGTGTATCCGTAAGCATCTTGATCCTGTTCCGCCAGAAGGTTTATAAAATTTGGGGGGAGAATGGTCCAACGAACAGTATCTGATGAAGATGTCCCTCAGCGATTTTCTGTTTCTCTATCTTGTATCAGCTTGTTACACCATGCACGAACATGCTATAAAATTTTTAAAATCATCATATTTAGAAATTATAAATAATAAAAATTGTAGGATCGCTTAGAAGAGTTTATCTCAGTTTGAACGGCGGAAACAGACAAACCGAGTACAATTCAGCAAGTATTCACTATAAACTGTCGATATTATTGATCTAGATAACGTTTACAACCTGTCGACACTTCGGCAGCACTTCGTGGCTCACCGGAAGACCACACCTAGAACTATGTATGTGGTTTCGCTCTTACATCTATATATAGGCCAACGTATTTCTCTCATACGGACATGTACGTATGAGCGAAACCTCTTCATGACACATGAGCGGAACCTCACATGACACATGAGCGAAACCTACTTCAAAGACACATAAGCGAAATCACATTTACAACTTTTGAACGAAATCAGAATTTCATAATCATAAATGCTTTTGTCTCATTGTAATGATGCAATGATGACTTCATCATTATGATGTCATCATCAAAGATGATGACATCATCCTCTTTCAGATCAGCAACGAGACTGAAACTCGACATAAGACGAAGACGACAGATGAATGCACCAACAGACTCCCCCTCAGATGTTGACGAGTCTTAAGTGTCAAGTCTTTGCATCTTCAGTCTTTATCAGTCCTCTTGAACTCTTTGAAGTGTCTGACGCTGTAAGAATCCTCAAATCTTCTCTCTTTCTCTTTTCATTACCAACAGACTCTCCATGAACAATCTCTACTCAGATGTCTTCAGACTCCCCCTTTCGATATGCTGGGATCGCAGTCTGGCATGTTGAAATCACAAAGTCTTCAGGTATCGGAACCTGACTCTTTCTCAAACCTGTACATTCTCTACCACAAACATAAGTTTTCTAATATTAAACTTTAACACACTCAGACATCACTTGTAAATATCACAAAAATGATCTAACATTTAGTCTCTGATGAACCTCTTGAAGAAATATCAAATTCAAAACTTCTGATGACCATTTGTAACAAGACTTTAAAATCTTTCACATACAACACTCCCAAACCAGTTCGTCAAGTTTAGCACTTGGAATTTTGAAAATTAGCTCTTCAACACCAGTTATCGAAAATCTTTTTGACTTTTTCAAAATTTAAGCTAAAACACACTGAAAATCTTTTTGGAATTTTTGAATAGAATGAAAAGCAGTAAAGAAATATTTACACACAATATTTTTGTGAGTTTGTGTAAGAGGATCATATCAGTTGTTGAGACAAATCACCAACACCATTAAGCTTTAAACATTTTAAGTTCTAAACGATTCACTTAGATTGTCAGTATACTGGTCCACTTAAATTTTCACACAAAGTTCAACTGCTTCGAGATACGACATTAATGATTTAAGTACTTAAACTCAATCGCGTGTCCCACCTCAGAATATACTCCCGTATCCAGATCCCAATATTCAGTCTTACAGGTGAGTATACTACAATGATATCTGTACATAAATTAGGTAATGCGAGGGCTGAGGGATCTCAGGTCGATACTTCCATATACGCAGAGAGATATCAGCTTCGACTTTACGGTATGTCCCCTTTAGAGGATCTTTTAGCTACAACAGCAGCGACTATCAATTTTATTGTTTCATCTGCATGCTGAGGGTTTATGCTATGTTTCAAGCATTTGAGGAAAGTATTATTCGAGGACTAGGTCAGAACTACCGTTCAGCAGAAGTCCTGGAATAATACCCCAGACATCATTTGAGTATAAAAACCTAGTATATCAGATTATGAGACCTTTCAAACGAGATTTCGGGGGTTACCCATATATCCGAGAGATGTTTCCCCACGATATAAGCAAGTTTGAAATTTAGGTTTATATCTCGTCACAATCTACTAAATGTGCAAAAACCTACTGGCACATCATCAGTGAGACCGTTTATCACTTTTTATCTTACCAATTCTTTAGCATGTTGTGATCGTCCACTGATGTACTATCATTTCCTCTTTTATACAACAAAACTCATTTTTGATTTTATCATGTTTTTGGCTTTTTCAAATTTTCAAATGTTTTTGGATTTTCTAAAATTTCTTACTCCCCCTAAAATGCAAACACATTTTAAGAAATTTGAAAACAAACTGTACAAACAACGTGACAACTGATATCAAATCACATCAAATCGCCATTCACTTGGCATAAACAATCAGAACTCCCCCTTTCAACAAACTATTTTCTCATTTAGATTTCAAAACACTTAAGTTTGTTTTAATCAAAATGATTTTTCTGGAAAATAAGTTTGTTTTATTTTACCACTTGTAGGTATATTAGTAATAAGTTCGGGGATGTGGTTCATCATCTTGTCTCTCAATCACTTGTAGGAAAATGCAAGTACAAATTAATGTCCTTCATTTACCATATACAAGTATGCTCAACCAAAACTTCTAACCACTTGTACAACAAACACAAACAAACCTTTTACCATTTGTATAACATTACCGACTAAATCCTTAAGAAAGATGCCGATTCATGCTCCACGCTTACCAACCTGGGAGCTCCGGCAAGTCCACAGACTTACTGTTCATAGTATGAGCCATCCCAGTCACAAACCAGGGATGGTTCAACTTTATCTTTCTTCGTCTTCTTCTCATAGAACTCTTTAACCCCTTTGACTTTTCGATCAATCATTTTACCAAAAATATGTTTCACAGTGGGGTTAAAAGCCTTTTCAACATCGAAAACCTTTTTATCATCATAAAATTGGTTTGAAATCTCAACTTTACCAATTTTCTTTTTATAGTTTTCAGTCCGAAGTGATGGAAAATTTTCATCATTCACAGTCAGAACTGATTTTTCTCCTTTTACCTCAACCTGTGGCTCATCTGATTTTATGGAATCAGATTCATAGCCAGAAGATAGCTCCTCTGATTTTGACCTATCAGAATCATCGCTAGAACTATCAACAGACTTCTTAACAACCCATTTCTGGTTGTCAGATTGAGCTTTTTTCTTGTAAAACTTGTTTAAACATTCACCAATTTCAAATTTAGAATTTTTGAAAAGTTTGGTTCTGTCAATTAGTGGTTCAAACACAATTTCCTTGTCTTTCGAGTTACGAGAAACTCCCTGTTTTGACTGTATTGCCTTTGAACAATCTTTGGCAATATGTCCAACATTGTTGCATTTGAAACAGGTTCTCGTTTCTTTCATCTCTTCTTGCTTCTTTGCAAGGAATTCTTTGTTCGATTGTCTCCAGAATTCTTTCTTTTCTTCCTCTTCTGAGCTAGTTCCTGAAACAAATGTCATCTTTGCTTTAAAATCACGAACATATTTTTCATTTTTCTGTGTTTCTGTTGGAGTAAAACCAAGACCTTTCTTTTTGAAATTACAGTTAGGGTTTGATTTCTTGTGAAAACCAGAACCGGAACTGTAACCTTTTTTCTTGTTTAATCTTTGTTGTACTCTTGAGGTGTAAGGTTTAGGTTTACCATTAAGATTTAAATCTTTTATTTCAGAAATATTAATTTCTGTTAGTTTGAAAACCTTTTTGATCAATTCAGTTTTGACACCTCTTATTGGAAATTCCTTATCAGAATATAATTTGTCAGAATCATTCAAAGTATATGCAACTTTAAACGTTTCATCATTCAAATTAGATTTTGATAACATGAATTCTTTGTTGTAAACCCTTTTAACCGAAGATTTTGGACTATTGACTGTCGAACTCGAACTTTCAGAATCAGACTTTGACTCTGACTCTGACTCTGACTCTGACTTTGACTCTGAGTTTGACTCTGAGTTTGACTCCAACTTTGACTCCTCAGTTTCATCTTTATCCAACACCTGATCGACGACTTTCTTTATTAACTCGGACTCATGATCAGTGTCAGATGATGTAAATGTCACATCAATATTTTTTGGCAAGTTAACTGACGACTCCGACTCCCACTGTAAATTTGTTGCCTTTTCGACTCTTTCTGAATTTGGATTTCTTGGAGAATATCCATTTTCAAGCGGAGGTGGACATTTGTTATAACCAACATCTTGTTTCTTACCAGAATCCTTCTTGTCAGTTTTTTTCTTTGTATCACACTTCTTCTTGTTCTTCTTTTCTGGAGTCTTTTCTTCAGTCACTTTTCCATCATTCTTTTCTTCAGTTACTTCATCCTTTTCAAATGTCTTCATGCCTTCAACAGTTGGATAAATCCTGTCAATGACATAAGATGTACATGAGTAACTTTTCAACAATCGATTTACTCTTTCAGTCTCAATTCTTTGCAATTCCAACTTTTGTTCTAGCACAACACACTTCTCAATGTAGTTGTTCACCACTTTTTGCTTCGTCATAAAAGCTCCTTGAAGTGTTTTCATCGTTGTTGCTTGTTCTTCACTAGTTAGATTGTATTGGTTCATTGCTTTGTTCAGTACATCATAAGATTCCTTCAAACTATTCAAGTTTTAGATCAGTGTACTGTTCTGCTTCTTCACAGCTTCACAGTTTTCACACTTCACTGGAATCTTCTTTGCATCAACTTCTTCATCAACTTTGAACTTTGCAACTTCAACCTTTACTTTCCTTTTGATCATTGGAATTTCTTCATCATCACTACTCATCGGTGTTTTTACCCTTTTCTTCTTCTTTTTAACCTTTTCATCTTCACTGTCACTTTCTGCAATCAGTTTCATATCAGCATCGAATTTTCTCGCCCAATACTCACGATCATCATCACTATCTTCTTCAACTCGGGCTACAAAAGCTTTGTTAGCTATAGCTTGATCAGGAACATAATTATCCCATGTGAAATTTTCCCAGCTAAACCCTTCAGGTAACTTTTCATCATCTTGATTTATTATCAATGCACTACCATCAGCTCTCTTTCCAGAATCTTCAATCACATTCATTCCATGTGCAGTTTGTGCTTGATGTTGATGTTGTTGAGATGGTTGCTGAGCAACTTGATGGTAAATAGCTTTTCGGTAGTAATCATTGTTGTTGTTAAAAGGATTCTGAGCTCCACTTGCTTTGCGATTGGTGCACTCCCTTTTGAAGTGACCCTTCCCCCTGCAACGAAAACAAGTGACTTTAGATTTATCAAAACCTAAAGTAGAAACATTAGCCTCACGAAGATCATCTCTCCCCGTGATCTGCTTGAATTTCTCAGCTCTCCTTAACACGCTTACCAAACACCATTTTATATCCATCAGTTCCATCTCTTCAGCATCTATCTGGTCGTAATCTTCCTTGGTTAGCATTGGATTCCCGATACGACCTGCAACAAAACAACTATAAGATTCAAGAACAGTTCCTAATAAAGACATATGACTTTTTGCAATTTCTACTGAATAGTCTTCATCATTCTCCAAATTCAGTACAATGTTGCACTGAAGCTTCTTGCCATTCTTTGTTGTTGAAACATTTGGATCAAAAGACGGAAATGATGTGAAACTTGTTTTGCTGTTTGATCCTGATGATGAACTTCCAGAAGAATTCTTGGCATTGTAAGCAGTTTCTATTTTTGGAGATAAATTTGTAGGCTTTTCATTCACCCCTGCTTTGTAATACAAACCAATATCCTGTTCACCATCGAAGTCTTTCATTCGAATAATCTTTCGTTGCTCCATCTCTTGAGCTTCCAATTTCTCAATGAACTTGCTGAGTGTCAAACTGCTAAAACCTTTCTTGTTTCTAAGCATCATGAGATATGTGCCCCAAGTCTCGTGTGGCAATGCATCAGCAAGCTTTTCGATCAACTCTTCATTGTCTTTCTCGATGCTCAATCTCTTCATGTTTGCTAGCAGATTGCAATATCTTTCAATAATCTGCCTTGTGCTTTCATTCTTCAAACCACGAAACAGATCAAACTCTTTCTTCAGAAGTGACTTCTTGTTCTTTATCATTTCTTGACTACCAACAAACTTTGATCTTAAAGCTTTCCAAATCGAGTAAGAAGTTCCATTATGTTGTAATAACACCAAGATGTCTTCTTTCACAGCCTGTTGTAGAAGACTCAGCATCATTTTCTCATCTTTGTATTTCTTTCTAGCATCGGCGCTTAGATCTTTAATCGGAACCACTTCTTCATCATCATTCGTCGGTCAAATGTATTTTGTCTCGACACATTCCCATGCATCTAAATAGTTAGCTTGTACCCAATTTTCGAAATGGCCTTCCCAACCCTTATATTCTTCGGTGTTCATTAGTTTGGGCGGTTTTTGCATTGTTCCCGTTTCGTTTTCCAACATCGTATTTTGTGCAAGAGAAATTCGAGTAACAGGAGTAGCGAACGCGTTGTAGAATTCCTCTTCCATGATTCGGTTTTTCAAATGAACTGTATCACCTTGTAAGAATACCTGTCGATCAAACAAACAACAATCAGTTTAAAAAATTTATCGATTAACAAAATAAGACTGGTACTCGAACTGATGATTATTTTGTGCAGACTGAAGATAGACAGACTGTGCCGACTGAAGATTGACACACTGTGCAGACTGAAGATTGACACACTGTGCAGACTGAATTTGATGTGAATTGAGTTTGATGTCAAATCGTGCAAACTGCTATGACCCGACAACTTTGAATTACACTTTGACTATATTGCACCCGACAACTTGATAGACCTCGGTATTAATCACAGTATTCAAGAAAATTGAATCAGAATCTCGATGTAATTAAAATCTCATACAATCTGACAAATCACACCAACAACTTTAATAGTAGTTATCACTTGATTATTGGGCCCAGATCACATGCAACAATTTCAAAACCCAACAACCCTTGATATTACACTAAATGTCCCGATTACACAATTACTTGATTGGGCCGCTTTATCTCGATCACGTGGGCTGAAGCAAAAACTATCCGGCAACTCTTCATGATTGTTTATTTGGGCTAATGACTATTTGGGCTTGATCAAATCAATACATGTGACCAGAATAATATCTCAAATCCAATATATCCACTAAGCCGACACAATACACATGCAAACTGACACAATCACAATATCCCACTAACTTTTTAAGTGAACCTCACATGCAACATTGAACGGACCAACTCGATGCACTTTATTACATGCAATTCTTGAATAACTCGTGATTTCTAGTCCCAAAGTACTGACACCTTTAAAACTTTCACATGCAAACTAAAATGGTTCTGATCACCTCTCAAATCTCAGTGAATGACAACAATGCATGAGCCGACAACTGATTAATTGTTTAACACAACCATATGAAATCACTTGATGATACTTGACCTTTAAACCAATATCACATGCAATGACAACTGATTCTGATCACCTCGTGCAAACTGACACAAGAGCGAAATCTTATGTTCAAATGAGCGAAACCTTAAGTGTTCAAATGAGCGAAACCAGGTGATCAGATGAGCGAAACCAGGTGATGACGTCACTTTTTGTACGAGTCCATACGAGCGAAACCTCAAAATTCCTAAGTTCTAGATCGATTTTAGCTTTGAAATTTTCAAGGATTTATTAATACATGATTCCGAGTGCTGTGTGTAAATTTGAGCCGTTTTTACCGTAAAAAAATTTAAAAATTTGAAGAAAGTGTAGAAAAACAGAAATTTTCGGCTGAAATCGTATAGAACTCTTCTTCACTGGCTCTGATACCAATTATAGGATCGAATTCGGACCTAAACAAGTCGCTTAGAAGAGTTTATCTCAGTTTGAACGGCGGAAACAGACAAACCGAGTACAATTCAGCAAGTATTCACTATAAACTGTCGATATTATTGATCTGGATAACGTTTACAACCTGTCGACACTTCGGCAGCACTTCGTGGCTCACCGGAAGACAACACCTAGAACTATGTATGTGGTTTCGCTCTTACATCTATATATAGGCCAACGTATTTCGCTCATACGGACATGTACATATGAGCGAAACCTCTTCATGACACATGAGCGGAACCTCTCATGACACATGAGCGAAACCTACTTCAAAGACACATAAGCGAAATCACATTTACAACTTTTGAACGAAATCAGAATTTCATAATCATAAATGCTTTTGTCTCATTGTAATGATGCAATGATGACTTCATCATTATGATGTCATCATCAAAGATGATGACATCATCCTCTTTCAGATCAGCAACGAGACTGAGACTCGATATAAAACGAAGACGACAGATGAATACACCAACAAAAATAATAAATTATGTAAAATAATCAAATTACCGTTTCTTGCATAAAACCATTTCCACAATAGCCTAGTACTCCACCCCACCACTCTCTGTCTAACGGCGTTTGCCCCATATAAGTTGAATAGCAAAATTGGCTATCACCGTCGTAGTAGAACTCAAGAACATTTTGTGACCAATAAACAGATTGGTCATTCCGATTAAGCCAAACGGTGTTCTCTACACAATCTGGAATGCTTGATTGACGCCCTCCTTTTGACGACATTATTGTGGTATGAAGAAATTCCCACCAATGGTCCATATTTATAGACCAATAATAAGATCCACCTACATCCTCCATTTTTTTTAAATAAATCTGTATCTATTATTATTAATATTGTTTTTTTAACACTTAATATATTTCACTTTATATGTAAATCTGTATTCACTATCACAACCCAACCCAACCCAACCCAACCCAACATTTCATTAAAAAATCAATTTCTTTAAATAAATCTGTATCCACTATCACAACCCAACCTAACCTAACATTTCATTTAAAAATCAATTTCTCTCTCTTCCACATACACAACACAACCCAACCCAACCCAACTTTTCACTCACATTCACAACCCAACCTAAACAAATATTTTAATAAATAAATATGAGTTATAAATATTATTTATTATATAAAACATGTTAGAAATAGTAAAAATATAATTTTATATTGAAACATGTGGATAACAATTTATTATAACAAGAGAAGTTCATGATATTTTTAATCACTTAAGGTGATATAATTTTAATCACTTAAGGTTGCAACCCAAGGTTGCCAGACTGATCCGGTCGAGTCAATATTTAATATTTTTACATTTTAAAAATTAAAATGTTGTTTGTCTTATTCTCAAGTTGCAACGAGTTGTAAAAGAAGTTCATGATAGTGGATAACATACATGTGTAACTCGATAGAGACATACATTTATGGTTGACTGAGTGTGAAATATATAAAAAAATGGAATATCACCTCCTTTTTTTTTACTAATTCGTGTATACATGTCCATATTAACAAAACAAAGGAATTCATTTCATAAATATGGAATAGGAAAAGACAAAAAAAAGGAAATTGAAAAGATGGAATGGCAAATGACTTATTTTAATAAACTTAAAGTTAGAATTAAAATAAGCATTTAATAATCTTCTACTTCTTGCCTATATATATAGCCCACACTTTTATTATCATTCATACCATCTCCTAAACCCATAAAAAAACTTGACAAAACCTTTGAGAACACTAAACACAATGAAAAACGGTTCATGGAGCGAAATTGAAGACATTGCGGTTGCAATGTCGTACGTTGAAACACGACATGCATGCACGCATACGACTATGGATGACGGGTTCTGGAACAACGTGTTCCACATGTTTGTCGCCATGTTCGTGAGAGGACCCGAGACATGAATGAGAACAACTTTCCGTGGGGTAGCTATCTTTGATGATTTACAAGCTTGTTGGGTGCCCATGGGGAACGACGGTGCATAACCTTCTTTTTTCATGCTTGTTGGGTACCACTCAGTCTGCATCTCATCACTAGTGGGCGATATGGATTGAATCGGACGGTAATGTTCATTCTAACAATTGAATAATGAAAACTTTTATCAATCAATTTATTCTAATACAATATAACTGAGAATAAAATAACAAAGTAGAACAATTACCTTTTGTGCCGATTCAAAAATGCGTTCAACGATAGCAGTTGTAACCCTTTTTCCAGGCCCCAACCTAAAAATCTTGGAATTGCTCCGCGTTTAAAAAATGAACCCATCTCCTTAAATTCTGGAAACACTTCATAAATCCACATCTACACATATACAAAAATTTATTTTAATTAAGGGGTTGCAATGTATTGCATCAGATTAAATCAAACTTTGTACATCGAACGGCCACACGTAACCAGGCAACGAGAACCCGGCGTTACCCTGTTGGTGTCGACGACTCAAATCATATACATGCAAATACGTGCTCTGCCAAAGATAACTACCCCACGGAAAGTTGTTCCATGCTTGTAAATCATCAACCAAATTCATAACCATTTTTTCAATGCTTTCGAACCGTTGGGTACCTTTAAAACCTAACTCTAGTAACATTAACAAACAGAGACGAAGACAATCGTCTTCATTGTGTTGTGCCCAGTCTGAATCAAATGCATCTTCTACATGACGTAACCTTACATCGCGTATCCCTAGGAAAAATCTTGATCTGAACGAACTAGGTGATCCATTAGAAATCGTATTTGTAAACGGTCCAAATCTAAACGCGGTGATAAGATAAAACTGAATGGGAGTAAAATGAAGAAAATCATTCCCGAACACGTAAGTTATTCCAACGCTAGGATTAGCAGTGGGAACCTGATGTTGTGCAACACAGAGCAAAAGTGGGCTTTCACAAATCACAGACTCAAGATCCAAATAGTGACCAAAGACCGTCTGCCTTAGCCTATGTTCTAAATTACCTGTCATTTTCTTCTTGATTTTATCTAGAACTGTCCAAGCTGCTCTAACTCTAATTCTCGGAGCCTTAACCTACATCAGTAAAAACTAAAAAACCAATAAAACTACCAAAAATAATTAAAATTAAAGAATTACTAGTTTAGTGGTAGTCGAAAGAGTGTTGTCCAGCATTGCAGCGGTGTCTTCTACCGTGAATTCAATGTTAAAGTTTGGGATTGGGTCTTCCTCCCAATCATTCTGATTCATTGTGCGTGTTTCCGTTACAAAAACGGGTCGGATCGGGTCGGAGAGTAACCGAATCCTTAACAAAAACGATTCGGGTCGGATCGTCGTAGTTAGTGAGGAAAGATGGGTCGGAGCTCCGTCAATGGTGGTCCCTGTTACCCGCTTCGGAAGTGTCAAAGGAACAGTGAAACCACCACATGTGGTGGTCCCTGCAATGGGAGACGTCTAACCACCGGAAGCGCCTATGGACTCCTCGTAGAATGCTTAGTCGCATCGGATGCGTCTTCAAAAAGTTAAAAGGGTCACATTAATGACAATATTAATTTAGGAGTCAAGGCCCATTATTCTAGGAGTCCGAGACGCATGAGAGGCGTCGGTAACGTCCCATCTCAATTAAGTTGTTTTTTTTATTTCTTAATGTAATTTTTTTTATATAAGTAACTTATTTTTAGAAGTGCAAAAACACATAAAAAATCTGTGGTTCCCTAAATTTAATAAAAAAACATGTCTGAACGGCGGGGAAAATACTTAGCGGTTGAAGAATACTGCTCTCAACCGGCTAAAAAATCATTAAGTTGGATCCTTAATCGATGGAGGAAGCCGGTGAATGCAACAGAAAGCGGAACATCATCCAACCCCCCAAAAATGGGAGAAGAAGACTGTCTACATAATAGACATAGCCTACATCAGCACAACCGCGATAGATGGGCGATACCAGACGATGAAACAGAAAATTGGTCGAAAGATGTGCTCGAATTCTACAACAGAGGCGACGCACCGTTCTGTTATTCTGCTATTTTAATAGATCCGTACAGCTTGACAAAAAACTTTTGGGGAACTTTATTGGGATTTCGTTTCAACGGCTATCTCAACGACACAGTAAATTATATCAACAATTTTACGTAAACTATAATTTGTTAAAATTTGTTACTAACACTACAATTTTTACAGCATATCGAAGCCTGGGTTAGAAGACTGATGAATTGGAGAAGTAGAAAGCTTCAAAAACACCCCTTGTTAAATCTACGTTGGACAATACTACCACCAAAGTTTTGTGAGTGTTTATTGGAATCGGTTCCAAAAAACGTGGCTACTTACTGTAATGGTAAATTAAGCCCGTTTCCTTCCTTTTTTGACATTGATTATGTTTTTTTTTTCCCGATCCCGCTAGAAAATAAGGAGTGGCTAATGCTACGTCTTGAGCTGGCAACCCAACAGCTGGTAATGTTCCCGGGTCAAGACATCTGCGCAGGCGAGAAATACAGATAGGTTGTCATCCCTAGGCTGACAAAAATATGCGTATACTTAGGAGCAGTATTAGTTAATATGCGCTATTGGAAAAAAGAATGGAAAACCAAAAAAAATCATTTCATTCGAAATGAATGATGACTATGTCGTGTCAAACCACTCCTTCTCTGGAAACAAAGCTGTGTATCTATGTATGTTGATGGAGCATCTCGTTACAGATAAACCCATAAATCTCACCGGTGACATCAATCAAAAAATGAAATCATATAGAAGGTTCATGGCAGATAATTTGTATTTCTGGCATTGTTTACCACGTCCTAACGTATTTTAATATGGAATTTTTAATTTACTTTCATGATCGTTTTAATTTGTATTCTTTATCTAATAATTCCTTTATAATTTAATTAATACTATATACGAAAAAATTCGGTACCGATACCGGTTCAGTACAAGTACCCACTAGCAAATGGTCATCCCTAAATAAGTTAGTCTAAATATAAATTTTGCTCAGTTTTTTTTAATAGTATAATTAACAATATATAAAATTTTATATAAATTTTTTTTTTTCATTTTTCTTTTATAACAAATTAATTTCACCTAAAATATGGATTTCTTTAATAACATATTAACATTTTACCATTAAAAATTTAGAAAATAGAGCCTTGTTTTTTTTATCATTCACATATTTATATTTATGTGTATTGATAACAAATTACTAAATTATATATAAAATTTGTTTTTAATTCACCTAAAATTTGGATTTCTTTGATAACATATTAACATACATTTTACCATTAAATATGTAGTAGCACCCATTACAAAATTTAATTTAGATATAATATTTTATATAGTATACGGCTTAAACGAATTATAAACATAAACATAACATAATATTTATTAACCAAGCCTAACGCTGGTCACTTTTCTTGGCCTCCCCACAATCCATGTACTTTGACTGACTACCACCAACTCGCAAACAGGAAAAATGGAGTTATGCCATGGAACAGCCGTAAGCAAAGCTTGCTTCTTCATCGGTGATACCGTCCCACTCATCATAAGTATTCCGAGGCACCAGGTTGAATAACTTAGGATTTAAACAGGGTGAGCGTCGAGGTCTAATAATAGGTGGCAGTGCACGGTAGCCTGGTGGCTGTGCACGGTAGCCTGGTGGCGGCGCATGGTAGCCTAGTGGCGGTGCACCGTAGCCTGGTGGAGGGGTTAACCACGATTCGTTGGTTTTTGGTGGAGGGTTGCAACCAGCCGCTAGTCTATCACTCGATGGTCCAAATTCACCATCACCCATCTCTTCTGATTATTTGTGTAGTGGTATACTATTGACCAAATTTTAAATATATAGATGGAGATATGGATAGAAATGTCAAATTTATAAACTAATACAAAAAAAGAAATAACGTACAACTTTTTATTTACCTTTATATACAACAATTAAAACTAAAAAAAAAAAACCAAAAAAAAATTTACGGACTAAAAAAGATATTTTTTAAGCGATAACACAATGTGATTCACAAAGCTCGGTCTCCAATTCCTCCACAAAGTTCGGTCTCCAATTCGTCTTTGTTTTTGAACAATTTGGCGGCATAGGAGGATCTGTAGAGGACGTGGACGGGGAAATCCGATAACATGAAGTGATCCAACGTGCCCTTTGTAGAAGAGTTCTTCGAATTTCTTCGTTAAACCACCTACCATAAATGGCAAGGCAGATCACTTCCGTCACTAGTGGCAGGTACCGTCACCCATAAACACTAGGACTTCTAAAGCTCAGGAAAACGTCATCTTCAACACAGTTAAACAACTTCATTTCTATTTGAATACTATCAAAAAGCGGATAGATTGACATTGGCATTCTATAAAAATTGGTTGTTGCATATATTGGGGAAAAAGTTTCAATTGATTTTTGGTTTGGAGAGAACATGTTAAAAACCATATATTTTCGGTCATTATATATAGTAGATGGGGAAAATATATTTTCAATTAACAAAAAACCTTAATGAATATGTGAAATATAAAAAAAATGAGAAAATCACGCATACCGATGCCTCTAATGCGTCATACAACTCCTCCAAACGAGCCACTCAACGAGCTACAACCAGCCAGCCAATTGCCTCGGGATGCAGCTGAGCCGGACGCGTCCGCCTACTTTTTGGCCCGGATGCGCTGGCGGCTGAGGCATCAGCTTACTTTTGGCATGTGTCAATTCACCATTGGCGGACACATAAGATGTGGGATGCCCTGTTCCAAGAATGCGTGAAGTGGCTATTTTCGTAAGTCAACGGTTTTCTTGGCTATTTTCGTAATTTTCTCTATAATAGCAGATTATATTGGTCATTCCTCCAAATCTGTGATTGAGTCACTTTTCATTGTCTTATCTCATGTATTTGTAAAAGCACAACTGATATTTTCTACGATTATCATGCTACTAAGTACTAATCCTCCATGGTATATATTGTGAAGGACTTGCACAACCGTCTCGTGGACATCTCACCAATTATATGAAAAGGTAATGATTTTTATTTCAGATCATTACTAAAGCTCCAAAACAGAGAAAGTTTTCAACTTGGTAGCTAGGTAGCTAGTCATATTGTCTTTATGGTGGATATATACATATGGGGTTGAGTTATCTACAGAGACTTCTAAATCTAGGAAAAATACAAAGACACAATGGATCACAAATTATAACATATTGTCGAGCAATATAACACGATGCTTAAGAAAAAAAAAAAGACACAATAAAGAAAAAAAAAAAAACACAATGACAAATAGAATTGAAGACACAATGATCTGAAATAAAAATCCCAAAATCTACAAGCTAGAAATTCAAAAGCGAAAACCTAAAATCTTAGATCGTAGAATTCGACGATACAATTCAAATGTCGCTAGAATGAGTTCAATTGGAGATTGTTTGATATCTTTCCCATGACTTCCTAGTTTTAGGAGACTATGTATTTGAACTTTTTCCTATACATATGTAGCTTCTTTGATTGATTAATATAGATTAATTAAGATGTCACAAGCTTGTGTAATACACATAATATATGATCCAACAAATTCAAAATCACAGGCATAATTTGTGAAACATAATTTATGATTTACTCATTCAACCCGTATAATATATGATGTTTTTTTTCTTAAACCATTAATCACACCATTAAGCCTGCGTTTTTTTTTTCTTTTCTTCTTCTTTTTTTTTTCTTTTTTTACCGTGAATACCTTTTACCATGAATATAACCTTATAAATCTTTAACGCATAGAAGTTACCGATTTGCTTTGGTTTATAGCTTTGGAAATAAGCAAAAAATGATACAAGAGGTTATTTGTAATCAACTAATTAAAGTACTCATGGCTATAAATAATTGGTGTTTGCATTAGTGATTGGGGTATTTGTTCTTCTCTTTATATCATGTCAAATGGAAGGTTAGGGACTATGACGACTGTATATATTCTTTCCAGGTAACACGAATCTTTTAACATGCATTACAACCGTAAGAATTATTGAAAAATACAATGTTAACCACCTTTTAGAAACTAGTTAAAGTTGCTTTCTTCTAGTTTGAATTTATATATATCGTTTATAAAGTACATAGAATAGTTGAATCGAATATATAAAGTTTATACCGCAACACTTGGTTCAAAAGTTATGGTTTTATGGTAAATGATATGTACATACAAATTACATATGCATCCTACATGAATCGAATAAAAGGTTAATATCTTTATTTATATCAAGTTATTGACATGGCCATATACATCCGAATGAAAACAAACAATTTTCACAAAGTGAACTTTGTGAAACTATATATAACAATTACAAGAAGTTATTGATGAGTAAAAACCACAAGCCTTTGAACTCATCATAAATGTGTTAAAAGAGTAATGCTATATCCTTATGCATTCATCTTAAAGATCTTTTTAACCAACACACTTGAAGATTTTGTTATGGGTTAAAGAAGATTTTTAAAAGAATGCATAAACATATACATATTTCTCTTAATAAAAAGCACACAAAATACATAAACCCGTCTTCAATACGTATCAAATTAACAAGAAAACAAACCAACTAGACCACTCATGATTCATATATCCTCATATGCAAATGCTTTTGAGCAAATTTCACCAATTTTTCCATTTCAGTGGCACCATCGATGGTGCCACTGTGATTGGAATCAGCGGATTCCATCGCCTTTTTGGCTTTCCAGCTCCCAAACCACATCCTAAGACCATGAAGCGCCTCTTTGAATTCTTCTTGGCTGATACGACCATCATGGTTGTCATCATAAGTGCGTAACCAAGCTTTGAATTCATCAGTGGTCATTGATCTGTTAGGCTCCAATCGTATGCATCGCATGATTGCCATGATTTATGAAGCCTAAAAAATTCGGTTAAAGTATATGAAGATGGTGGTGAAGGTGGTATATGTGAGTTATGGATGATGGAAACATATATAGTGGCTAAAGAATGGGAATAATATGTAATGTAGACCACACTACTAATCAATTGGCATTGGAATCTTTATCTTTTTTGCTTTTGAATTTATGATCCGACTATTATATAACCACATATTTCCACCCAACTTATAAAACAATGACTTCTTTTCCGTGTAGAGATGATTTCTTTTTTGTTTTAAATGAAGTATAAATGTATTCCAAAATAAGATCTTTCATAGATTTGCAATCACATCAAAATCATCAAATTGAATAGTCGTTTAAAATATCCTTACCTAAGTGAACATTGGGTTTAAGTGGATATTTGTGTTGGAAAAATAGTGAAAATGAGTTTTTCACTAAGTTTGAACACAAATAATTATATGTAACTATGAGTCATCAGCGAATTAAAGCGTGCCCAAAATGAAGTTAAAATGAAAAAGAGTGAAGGCTACGAAAATTGAACAAAACGAGTGGAACCTATCCACAGGAGGTGGATATAAACTTGGGGGTAGTTAATTATGAGGATCCGCGAGTGCGGATTAAAACGCGGCAACTTGGTTCATTGTGAAGGCATCACATGGTATAAGGGGATCCGGAGTGGAGTCGGCAAAATGGTTCGGCACCGAGTGACAACCAATGCCAACCCCTTTGCCGCACAAGTGTTACCGATTTTGGGGAAAAAATCGGTGAGGGGTTGCCGATGCGGGGAGAGGGAGGGGAGAAGAGAGAGAGGGGGGGTGTGTGGGGTGGGGTCCATGCCATCTCAACCAATCACACATTTTTCCTTTTTAAATAGTTTACCAATTCATCAAGTGTCTAACCATTGCCAACTATTTTGATTATAGTTTACCACTTTGACATGGCACGCTCTCCTTGGTTGATTTTGAAGTTTACCACTTTAAAGTGTCTAACCACTCCCTACACCCTAACACAATCCAGTAAAACTATATTAATTACAACTACATGTAATTTGGTGTTGAAAGTTGATGAAAACTCATGTTCATTAATTTTCTCACAATTAGTTCGCATTTTTAGTTATAATAATCTAGGAGCCAAATAAACAGTAGAACTAACATTTAAATATATATTCTGTGGACCTTTATATGTTTTGGCGTGTACCTTTTTGATGTTTTGGCGTGTACCCTTTCCTTTTTTTAATGGCAAATCATTTATATATTGGGTTAGGTTCATTTATGAATAACTCTCTTAATTGTGAATATTAGTGAACTAATCTTAGACATTGATTATCAATACACAAGTGTATACACATGTGTAAATCAATGGTCAGGATTTGATGATGAAAATATACTAGTGTATTTTACGATTTGATGATGTAAATCAATAGTCAGGATTTGTTCACTCAGTTCACAAATACACTGGTGTTCACTGTAGAACCCTACCCTATATATATAAAGAGCTAGCAAGGGGCTGAAACATATAATGCGAAAAAGAGCCCAAAATAGAGAAAAACGCTTAAATACAATATGATACATCAAAATCCTTCCACTTGTCCCAAGCCGGAGTTGGAATCTTTGACCGATGACATACAACGTCTTCTTTCTTTTATGAGATCGACCGTTTTGCAAGGGCGAGTAACCTTTCCTTCAAAAACTTTCTTGTTCCTTGCATGCCAAATCCTCCATATCGTAGCACATGCCACAGTATTCACGAGCCGCTTCCATTTTCAAACCGGGACTGTTGTAGAAAACTTCAATCAAATCCTTCAGGTTGTTTATGTTTGTTGGGTATGGGATGCGCACCCACATGAAAATCTCCCACCAAATGCATTTGGCTAGCATATAGTAATAAAGATGTGATTCGTGTCTTCCCAGCCAATCCCACATCTGTCTCATATGCCGCTTAGCGATGTAAATCCTCTAGCAATGAGTTGATCTTTGGCTGCAATTCTTCCCATTATAGCTCTCCAAAGCAGCCGGTTGCACTTTGGAGGTGCCCAAGGGTTCCATCGCACAAACTCCTCGGCTACATCCCTTGTAACAATGTCGAGCCTTAAACTTTTAGCGGAAAATTTAGCTCCAAACATGTTCTCCCATCTCCATTTGTCCCTACCACTGGTCTTTTTAAAGTGATGCAGCAGACGCATTACCGCCCCCAGCTGCGCCCATTCGTTACTATCCACCGTATCTATAAAACATTATGAGTATATATGATATTTATAGGTTTTGTAGCACAACTTTAGCATGATATGGTCTAGGGCTTAGACCATATTCTTAGCAAATTACTTCACCTTCAATTCTCTTTCTACAATCAATTTTAATGCCAATATTCTCATTCCATAAGAGGCAAGTAATTGGTTCTCTTAGAAAGCAGAAACACTTGCTGAAAATAAAAATGTTATGGTATCATATGCTTGTAAGACAAAGAGTAATAAAATTTAAAAGAACTAGTTGATTTTCCGCCCGCGCGTTGCGGCGGGGACCTAATGTCTGCAAAACGTGTGTCGGCAATGGCAAGCAGATACCGACTATCAAAACATAAATAAAAATGACGTGGTAACGATAGTCATTCCGTCCTAAAAAACGATTTTAAATAATCTAATATATAATAATAGGACCCACTCGTCCTACACGTTGGAAATTCAATTGTTTTCAGTTTAGTTATTACGGTGCTAAGACGTTAAAATATGGATGAGCTCGGTACCGGTAATGACACCGAAAGTACCGATCCGGAAAATCATCAAAATTAGGCACCGGCACCGAAAATGCTCGGTACGATAGGATATGGTATTTGAAGGTAAAAATCAGTAAATACAAGTATGATTCTACACCGGTGTCGAACCGAAAGTAACGGATTCTGAAAACGCCAAAAGGTGGGTACCAAATTGGTACCGAAAATGATTGGTATAGTAAATTTGGTACTGATACGATACCGGTTTAATTACAGGATTTAATACGATTTGCTCATCAATAATCTAAATATCCAAGTTAATTTTACATGCTACAATTCATTTATTATAGAAAAAGACAAAAAAGAAAACAAAATAAGTTGTTGTGTATATAAAACCTCATTCAAACAAAATGCAGTTTACTTACATTGTGTATGAAAAATAATCTAAACGGTGCAATTACATGCGTTGCTACGTTCAGGGCCGGCCCAAACCCAAGTATTTTGAGACTTGGCCTTTGGGCCACCAAATCTATAGGGCCTCAAGATTAAAAAAATAATAATATATTATATAGGCATGAGCGTTGTCATTAAAAGGTTGTAGCCCAGTTGACGCTCATGTCATATGTGTACCTTAAGGGGGCGGGTTCGAATCTCGTTTATGTCGATCGACCGTCTTTTATTATTTTTGGATAAGAAAAAAATAGGCAAGAAGGGCCCCAATTTTGAAACTTGCTTTAGGCCTCAAAAATTGTTGAGCCGACCCTAGCTACGTTACTACAGGATTTGATGAGCTCGGTACCAACCGGTACCGAAAATACCGTTACCGAAAATCCCCAAAAGTGGGTACCGGTACCGATTAAACCTGGTACGGTACCGATATTTGAGTGTAAAACCGGTGAATACCGGTGCCGAACCGATACCAAAAATGTCAAAAGTTGGTACCGATTCGGTACAAAAATATACCCGGTTTGGTAAATTTGATAACAGTATTGGTACCCGATACCATTTGCTCATCCCCTTGATGATGTTATTATTCATTGGATTGTGTATGACAAGTAATCTAAACGTTGCAATTATTTGCGTTGCTACAGGATTTGATGAGCTCGGTACCGAAAATATCGTTATCGAAAATCCCCAAAAGTGGGTACCGGTACCGAATATACCTGGTATGGTACGGTTCGGTACCGGTTGGTACTGGTACGGTACCGGTATTTGAGGGTAAAAACCGCTGAATACCGGTGCCGAACCGATACCGAAAATGTCAAAAGTCGGTACCGAATATACCCGGTTTGATAAATTTGATACCGGTACCGGTACCCGATACCGTACGGTTCGGTACCGGTTGGTACTGGTACGGTACCGGAATTTGAGGGTAAAAACCGCTGAATACCGGTGCCGAGCCGATACCAAAAATGTCAAAAGTCGGTAACGAATATACCCGGTTTGATAAATTTGATACCGGTACCAGTACCCGATACCATTTGCTTATACCCATTATGATGTTACTATTCATTCTGTTTTAATTTTAATATATAGAGAATTAAATAAAATTTGTTGTCATTTCAGCTATAGTTGGGTGATAGAGGCTCTTGCCTCTTGAAGAAAAGATCAGGGTTCGAATCCTAGCATGAGGTGTAACTTAGTATTTATTGTTGTAGTTTTGGAATTAAGAGTAATGTAACCTTTTCCATTAAAAAAAATAAAAAAAATAAATAAAAAATGTTAAGTATTATTTGGTTTTCGACAGTTAATATTATTTAACAACTAGTGTTTTACCACCGTGCGTTGCTGCGGAAAAATCAAGGGAGATCTAGTCGGCGTTTCTAGTAGAAATTACGCGACTAACATGTGAAAAAACAAATGTTTATAAAATTTGTCTGAAGTTTGCTATTAAGTTTATCAAGTTTAACATCAAATAAATCATTTTATCACCATGAATTTTGAAAATGTAAAATAAAAATAAAAGGCTAAACAAATAAAACAATACAGCATAGAAGTTCACAACATTTTGGGGAGAAGATAAGTGTGCTTTCTTGTTGCAAGAAAAGATGTATTATATTTTTTTATTATGAACGGTAAAGGTTACATAATCTGTACTTCTAAATTACACGAACTTTACTTTATGTCAAGAATTGAATCATGTTCTTTCCTCGGCACACAGCTTCTACCACCCCACCAAAGCGGTGATGGCATAAGATGTCTTACATATTTAGCAGAATGATTATCTAAAAAATTTGATTTTGTCTAAGTAGTCTATAAAGTATTGTAAAGTTAATATATGACACTCCTTACAATTAAGAAAACATAGCGTTTTGGTCATAAAACACAAACTTCACCATTTTGTTTTCTCAAAATACAACATAGAAAATCTAGCATAAAAATTATGTACAAAAATGCAACACAAATATGTCATACAACATAAAAATACAACACAATTTTTGTGAGTTTTTTAGTTTTAAATTTTTATATAGCAATATTTCTACTCAAATTAGTGATGAAAAATGCTCTATTTTATGTGCATTTTTTAAATGAAAGATTAAGATGTTTTTATACCTTTTATTTTTTTCTACACTTTTATCTTAACAATTAATTTAAACAAGGAAAGAGTAAGATGTTTTTTTTAACAACAATTTTTTGAATACCTTAATTCCCCATTTACCTTGCATTTGCAAGGGGAGAATAAATGCGGATCATTTATTCTCGGCTTGTCATGTCCTTTTGGTATCATACCAGAAGGTGAGCGCTTGATGCAAAATGCTCCAACTATTTGTCTTCTCGATGAAGGATGTGATGGAAGCGCACAGATTCTTACCTGTGACAACATATAAGAAAAGAATTATACAATCTATTATTTTGGTGATGTGTTGGGCACTATGGAAGGCTCGGAATGAGCTCATCTTCGGTGCTAAGCGAATTAACATTGATACAACACTTTGGTGAAATGCAAACGACAACATTCTTGTGGATCAAGCACTGGGCGAGACACAATACGTTGGAGTGGAATAACTGGGCGAGCTTTGAGTACCAGACTGAACATTGTTTAAATATTTAACTGTACTGAAGGGAGATTTGTATTAGGGGTGGGTTTAGTTATCTTGCGAATATCCAAACCTATGTAAACTTTTGGTGACGAATGAAAATGCTCTTTGCAGTCCAAAAAACATTTGAACCCATAACCTCTCATTTTTATGGTTGCTCGGTGTGGGAGCCGGGAAGGGCTTAGTGAAGCCCGGTCTTGTCTAGGAAACCCCCCATCGATAACCCCCTGATTTCGGTGATGTTTTTAAACTAGGTGAACGGGGAGTTGGCTCCGATTGACGGGGAAACTTGGAAATGAGTTTTTTTTATTAATTTCATGTGTGTGTATATTGTGTTTGTGTGTGTGGTTTTCTGTTTTGGTAGTGAAGAAGGATGCGTGTTTTTTTTTCTTTTTGTTAATGTTTATTTTTGTTTTAATTTATATTTAAAACATATCTTTGATTTTAATTAATATTTAGAATATTAAATATATGACTTGTTTTAAAGTTTATTAAAATGAAAGTAATTTGGTTTTAGGAAAAACTGAGGAAATCTGGGACAACACGACATACTCTGGGAAACCTAGGATATATGTGTCACACCCTGACTTTTGCGGAAGCGAGATTATGTGTGACTTGCTTAATATCATTGCATTTGTCGCAACCCCCGCCCCTATCTGTCCCGGGAACGGGCGGCCGCGAGCCCAGTTTTGGTGGTATCATTTGTTTATCAATTTGGCAGCGGAATTTTCATCAAAACCGTAGTTAGAAAATGTTTATCAGAGTAAATACCACACTTTTATAGTATTAAACATATTGGGATAAAACTCAAGTTTTCATTACAAACATTTTCATAGGAAAAATCCTTATTTTATTGAATAAAACATCTTCTTTTATTTAGGTAACTTTTATAGCCACTTTTCCAAGCCTTCAGTGCTGTCCAGCTGCCATCTAGTTGGCTTTCACATTTTGTTACCTAAAACGCGTTTAAAAACATTTTGTTAGTGGGAAATACTGGTGAGTGAATCCCAGTTTAATCAAGAAGAGTTTTATCCTTTAACAATATTGAGAGCTATCACATTGTTATTTCTACACAATTACTCATTCAGTATTGTCAATCCTGATTGGTGGGTCATATTACACATTGGCTAACTCGTTGTCCAATGGTAACGTGTTCCACATTTTGTATACAAAACCCCAACATACCGGCAGTAATTGAAGAACTACAAAGACTCAATCACTGCTTAATCACATTGGAAAACATTTAAGGTTTTGTAAAAACAATTTACAAAAAGGAGATTACTCACATTGCTATCTTAGACTTCTTTTAAGGGTTTCCTGGTAATTATCTATAATTTACACAATGTACACGCGTTAGTATAATAACCCTTTATATTTACATTAGTAATACCCTTCCCGAAACGACATTCCAACGACTACGTCGGGCAGAACCTCGACAGCCGTTACGGAACCCTAGATCAATCGGGCAACGTATCTAATACGTAACCGGGGTTATAATACTTACAACGGAGCAGAACTTCATTATTTAGGGGGTATTATACCCGATAATTATGCCTACTATTCATAATTTGAGAGAGAAAGTCGAGAGATGAACGATTTGAGACTGAAGGCCTTCGTTGCAATTTATAGGGCTACATTTGGGGTCTCTCGCGCCCCGCGTAAGCTTAGGCTAAGGCTTACGTGGCCCGCGTAGTAGGGATGTAGACCTTAGCCCTGATTGGTCATCACCACTAGAGTCGACACGATCATGACACGTATCGGCTCAGGGCTGCGCTTCGTTGTAGGGCTCTCGCGCCCCGCGTAGACCCAGGTGTGGTCTTACGCGGCCCGCGAGGGACACAAAAACTTTGTTTTTATTTAATTTTTAATGTTATATCATATTTTGGGCTCGGTTTTCACATACGGGGTGTATTTTAGGACATATAGGGATATTTTAATATATATTAGGGCGTCTGAAAAATTCAGGAAGGTTGTTATATCCTCCCCACCTTGTTTTAGAGCTCGTCCTCGAGATCTACTAGAACAGGTGTGGATATTTCCTTTGCATTTCTGATTCAAGCTCCCATGTGTATTCTGGTCCTCTTTTGGAGTCCCATTTCACAATGACCAGAACTAATCTCTTGTGCTTGAGGTTCTTAACTTTCCTATCTTCAATCTGTAGAGGCTTTTCTACAAACTTTAACTGTTCATTTACCTCTATATCCTTAAGAGGTATTATAAGTGATTCATCAGCTAACACTTCTTGAGATTAGATACATGAAATACATCATGTATTCCTGCCATTTCCTCTGGCAGTTGTAGCTGATAGGCTACAGGTCCTATTCTTCTAATAATCTCAAAAGGTCAAACATACCTGGGGCTTAGCTTTCCCCTTTTGATGAATCTTACCACTCCTTTCCAAGGAGAGACTTTCAATAACACCTTATCTCCTACTTGAAATTCCAAGGGTTTTCGTCTGTTATCAACATAACTCTTTCGTCGATCATGTGCTGCTTTTAGTCGTTCCTTGACTTGAATGATCTTGTCTGTTGTTTCTTGTACTATCTCAGGTCCAGATAGTTGATTTTCTTCAATTTCTACCCAACAGACTGGCGTTCGGCACTTTCGTCCATAAAGTGCTTCGAATGGTGCAGCATTAATACTTGTATGATAACTGTTATTATAAGAAAATTCTATCAATGGTAAATGATCGTCCCAATTACCTCCGAAATCAATTACACAAGCTCTAAGCATGTCTTCCATATTGTCTGAATTGTCCTTTCGCTTTGTCCGTCCGTTTAAGGATGATAAGCGGTGCTTAGATTTAACTTGGTTCCATTGCTTTTTGGAAACTTGTCAAAAAATGAGAGGTAAAATGACTATCTCTGTCAGAAACAATTGATAGAGGAATTCCATGTAATGAAACTATTTCATTTACATATAATTTAGCTAACTGTTCTATACTGAAAGTTTCTTTCATTGGTAGGAAATGAGCTGACTTGGTTAGTCTGTCTACAATCACCCAGATTGTATCATTACCTTTTCTTGTTTTGGGTAATTTGGTAAAAAAATCCATTGTTATCAATTCCCATTTCTAAACAGGCATTTCTAACTGTTGCAATAAACCTAAGGGTTTCTGATGTTCAGCTTTGACTTGTGAACAGGTTAAGCATTTTGCAACATATGCTGCTATATCCTTTTTCATTCCTATCCACCAAAAATTCTTTCTTAAGTCCTGATACATCTTATCACTTCCAGGATGCATCGTATACTTAGACTTATGAGCTTCTTCTAATATATGGTGACGTAGGTTTCCTAATTTAGGTATCCACATTCTTTTCTTATGGAATCTCCAAATTCCATCTGTTCCTTGTTCTAATTCCTTAATCATTCGTTTTAACTTTTCAGTGTCATCCTTGATTACTGATTCTTGTGCCTTTCTAATATGTTCATTTAAATCTATTTGCAGATTTAACTTAAGAGAACGTACTCTTTTTGGCTTTCATGATACTTTCGACTTAAAGCATCGGCTACTACATTTGCCTTTCCTGCATGATACTGGATATTACAGTCAAAATCACTAAGTATCTCCATCCAGCGTCTTTGTCCCATATTCAATTCCTTTTGCCCAAAAACATACCTTAAACTCTTATGGTCGGTGAATATGGTAAACTTACTACCGTATAGGTAATGTCTCCAAATTTTAAGGGCAAAAATTATAGCTCCTAACTCTAGATCATGGGTTGAATAATTTTCTTCATGACTCTTAAGTTGTCTAGAGGCGTAAGCTATAACCTTTTGACGTTGCATTAACACACATCCATAACCTAACTTGGAAGCGTCACAATAGATTACAAAATCTTCAGTTCCTTCTGGTAACGCTAGTATGGGTGCATGAGTTAATCTTTGCTTAAGAATTTTAAAGGCTTCTTCTTGTTTTGGTCTCCATTCAAACTTAATGGATTTACAGGTTAACTTAGTGAAAGGAATGACTATTCTAGAAAAATCTTGAATAAATCTTCTATAATAACCGGCTAATCCTAAGAAACTTCTAACCTCGGTTGGTGACTCAGGGGTTTTCCACTTGGTAATTGCCTCGATCTTGGTGGGATCTACATTAATTCCTTCATGATTAACTAGATGTCCAAGAAATTGTACCTGTTCTAACTAAAACTCACACTTCAAAAACTTAGCATAAAGCTTTTCTTTTCTCAGTAAACTTAGAAGTGCATGCAGATGGGCTGCATGTTCCTCTTTGCTTTTAGAATAAATAAGAATATCATCTATAAAGACAATTATGAATTTATCCAAATATGGCTTACATATTCGGTTCATCATGTCCATAAATGCAGCTGGGGCATTGGTTAAACCAAATGGCATGACAGTAAATTCATAATGGCCATACCTTGTTCTGAAAGCGGTCTTAGGAATGTCCTCTTCTTGTACCTTTAATTGATGATATCCTGACCTTAAATTGATTTTAGAGAAAAATCGTACTCCTTGCAATTGATCAAACAGATCATCTATTCTTGGTAATGGATACCGATTCTTAATCGTGACTTTATTCAATTCACGGTAGTCAATGCACTTACGCATTGACCCGTCCTTCTTTTTGACGAATAAAATAGGTGCCCTCCATGGCGATGAGCTTGGTTGTATGAATCCCTTCTCCAACAATTCATCTAATTATTTCTTCATTTCCTGCATTTTCGCGGGTGCCAAACGGTAAGGTGCTTTGGCAATTGGTGCGGTTCCTGGTATTAAGTGGATTCTGAATTCAACTTCCCTGTCTGGAGGTTGCCCTGGTAGCTCTTCTGGAAATACATCTGAAAACTGGGATACTACTGGAATATCCTTTAATTCTTTTCCTTTAGTGTTAGTGATTATTGAAATCAAATACACTAATGATCCTTTCCTGATATAACTTGTTGTTTTCATCACAAAGATGAATTTTGTGGATTTAGAGAACTTATTTCCTTTAATTGTGATCTTTTCACCCTTGGTGAATTTACTTGAATTGACTTTTGATCACATAAAATACTGGCTTTATTTGCTATTAACCAATCCATTCCCAACACAACATCAAATCTTGCCAGATTCATGGGGTAAAGGTTTGCAATAAATTTCTGATTTAAAATTTCTCTTCTTGCTCCCTGGAAGTTTTCAGAAATCTTAATAGTTTCCCCATTTGCTGTCTCTACTAGACATTCTTGTGGGAGTTTAGTTAATGATTGATTAAGAAATTTTCAAAATGAAGTATTAATAAAACTTTGGTTCGCACCAGAGTCAAATAATACTTTAGCAAAAACATCATTAACTAAAAATGTACCGGTGATCACATCTGGGATCATTTTTGCTTCTTCGGTAGTCAGAACAAATGCTCTAACATTTTTAGTATTCTTGGTGTTAGTAACTGGAGCTAGTTTTGGACAGTTAGGCTTGATATGACCTTGTTCTCCACAGTTGTAGCATATCCTGTTGTTAGGCTTTTTCCTGCAGTCTTCCTCCTTGTGTCCAGATATTTTGCAAAAGTTACAATATATGGAGCATCTTCCGGAATGCTTCCTTTTGCAATACTTACAAGGTGCAGAGGTAGAACCTACATTTCTCCCACGGTTAGAATTTCCAGAACGGAATTCTTGGGTAAGCTTCTAGGTTAGGTTCCTCCTTTGATCCTCTTCTCGTGTACGGACTAATTCATCTGTCAAGGTGTTTGCTAGTTCTACAACTTCTTCTATGGTTTGAGGTCTAACTACCTTGACTACATGTCTAATCTCTCCAATTAATCCCCAGATATAACGGGAGATTAATACTGGTTCAGGTGAAGCAAGGGTTGGTACTATTCAGGCATATTTAAATAATAATGTAGTATAACCCTTACTATCTACCTCAATCATCCTAAGATTTAGGAATTTATTTGCTATCTGTTCTTTTTCTTTAGGAGGGCAGAATTTCCTTTCTACCATGTTTTTAAATTCCTCCCATTCCATATTGTAAGTTCTATCACTTCCCCTAGACTGGAGGATAGTGTTCCACCATTCTAGTGCTGAATTCTTAAACAGATTGGAAGCAAACATTATCTGATCCTCTTCCGCGTATATACTTATTGTTAAGACTGCTTCAGTCTTTTCTATCCAGCGTAGAGATGCAACAGCCCCTTCATTGCCCGAGAATTCCATTGGTTTACAAGACCAGAATTCTTTATAAGAACAACCGTAAGACACGGTTCTTCTTCTTTTGGGAATGCGCACTTGAAGTACGGGTCCATTGTTCACGCTGTTTTCAGGTTCAGAGGGTCGTTTACTATCATGTTTACTTTTATTTTCCGCTTCCTTAACCGTTTTGATAATATATGTCATCACATCTATTATCTCTTGTGCCACTATATGTTGCATGGCACTGTTATCCACTTGGTTTCCATTATTGTTGTTGTTCGGGTTTTCATTATCCAGGTTATTGTTACTCTGGTTATCGTTATTCTGGTTTTCTTGGTTTACTTCGTCGTCCATCTGAAATTTAAACATTTGCCAATTATTAATATCACAAAATAATTAATAATTTAGGCAACAATCACACAACACATATATTGGTCAAAAGCATCGAGCATTGCGACTTTACTCTTTCTTATAAAGTATGCGTCTAATACACACTAAAGCTGGAACTAAAATTACAACACTACTATGCATCGCTAACCACTAAGTGGTCTATACTACATCATATATTATTATTATTACACACACACACAGATATATATATATATATATATATTCCATACAAACATATTATATATTATTATTATATTATTATTATTATTATTATTATTATTATTATTATTATTATTATTATGCTTTCCACCATCACCTTCACTGATCTGGATTCATCCAGTAATCCATATTGCGCTCGTCGTACTTCCAGACGAGTCGCTCTCCTACCTGCCTCATCCTCTCACTATTCTCTAAAATCTCTTCTCCGAAAGTTCGGAGCTCGTGCACATTTTCTGCACTCATTGGGGGTGCAAGTGCTGGTACTGGGTCTGGGTAATGGGGCATGGGATCCTCCTGAGGGTACGGATTCTCTAAGATCTCCCTAATATATTCATCGTTATCGTAGTAGGAGGGATCTAGAGGGTCCAGACCTGGATAGGCTGCTAAGTTTGGCATGGGTTCGTCGTTTAGGTGGTAGCGTGGCACATAATCCCTATGATCATCGAACCATGGATCATAATCTGGGTCTAAGGGATTAGGGGCTGGTATCCTAGGTATCTCCTCAGGGTTGAAATCATGCATTTGGACTTGGTTTTCGGGGTTGTTTTCTATCTCCATCGGCTGAGTGGGGAACAAAGGTAAGGGTTGTGGGGCTACTAGTTGTTCCAGGTTTAGGTCAGCAGCTGTTGTTGCTAGGATATGAAAATTGGCTAAGCTCCTATTAAGCATATCCTGTGTATGGGAATCTGACTCTCGCTTAGCGGCTGCTAGGACTCTCTGCTGTTGCAACTTTCGCTTTCTTTTCCTACACTCGAATGCTCCCTTACTGAACCATCCTTTTTTTTTTTAGGGAATGGCTCTTCAGACTGAGCCTTAAAGACAAACATCCCTTCTTCCTGGTCAGATGAATACCCAGTGAGGGCAGGTTGTGAAGAAGTACCTTCACTCCTATGTGAATTGGACAACTGATGATAAACGTTTGAGGGTCCTTGATCACTTATACTGTAAACTAACAAATAGTCAAATAATACACAACAATAAGATACAATTATGCACGTATTTTCATAATTAATTTCCTAACAATTTGAATAATATTTCGGTGTCAGCAGAACACTTCTATGGCTGAATCAGTGCTTAGCTCTGATACCACCTTCTGTCGCAACCCCCGCCCCCTATCTGTCCCGGGAACGGGCGGCCGCGAGCCCAGTTTTGGTGGTCTCATTTGTTTATCAATTTGGCAGCAGAATTTTCATCAGGACCGTAGTTAGGAAATGTTTATCAGAGTAAATACCACACTTTTATAGTATTAAACATATTGGGATAAAACCCAAGTTTTCATTACAAACATTTTCCTAGGAAAAATCCCTATTTTATTGAATAAAACATCTTCTTTTATTTTGGTAACTTTTATAGCCACTTTTCCAAGCCTTAAGTGCTGTCCAGCTGGCTTCTAGTTGGCTTTCACATTTTGTTACTTGAAACGCGTTTAAAAACATTTTGTCAGTGGGAAATACTGGTGAGTGAATCCCAGTTTAATCAAGAAGAGTTTTATCCTTTAACAGTATTGAGAGCTAACACATTGTTTATTTTTACACAATTACTCATTCAGTATTGTCAATCCTGATTGGTGGGTCATATTACACATTGGCTAACTCGTTGTCCAATGGTAACGTGTTCCACATTTTGTATACAAAACCCCAACATACTGGCAGTAATTGAAGAACTACAAAGACTCAATCACTGCTTAATCACATTGTAAAACATTTAAGGTTTTGTAAAAACAATTTACAAAAAGGAGATTACTCACATTGCTGTCTTAGACTTATTTTAAGGGTTTCCTGGTAATTATCTATAATTTACACAATGTACACGCGTTAGTATAATAACCCTTTATATTTAAATTAGTAATACCCTTCCCGAGACGGCATTCCAACGACTACGTCGGGCGGAACCTCGACAGTCGTTACGGAACCCTAGATCAATTGGGCAGCGTATCTAATACGTAACTGGGGTTATAATACTTAAAACAGAGCAGAACATCGTTATTTAGGGGGGTATTATACCTGATTATTATGCCTACTATTCAGAATTTGAGAGAGAAAGTCGAGAGATGAACAATTTGAGACTGAAGGCCTTCGTTGCAATTTATAGGGCTGCATTTGGGGTCTCTCGCGCCCCGTGTAAGCTTAGGCTAAGGCTTACGCGGCCCGTGTAGTAGGGGTGTAGACCTTAGCCCTGATTGGTCATCACCACTAGAGTCCACACGATCATGACACCTGTCGGCTCAGGGTCGCGCTTCGTTGTAGGGCTGTCGCGCCCCGTGTAGACCCAGGTGTGGTCTTACGCGGCCCGCGAGCGACACAAAAACTTTGTTTTTATTTAAATTTTACCGTTATATCGTATTTTGTGCTCGGTTTTCACATACGGGGTGTATTTTAGGACATATAGGGATATTTTAATATATATTAGGGCGTCAGAAAAATTCAGAAGGGTTGTTATAGCATTCAACCATAATAAACAACTATATGATATAACCATGATGTTCATCCATAATTAAGTTTCAAAACATTACAACCAACATTTGTTTTAAATCTAAATATAGACTTCAAGTTTAGAATACAACACAACCCAAGTTTTAAGTTCTAAAAGGACTTGACAAACGACACTATTAAAAGCTAGGCTTTGAACTATGTATCCTATCCAAGATAAGATACACAATCCAAACCCCTCGACACTGGATGACATCTTTTATTTGGAAGACACTACTTGTAAAACTTCAGCGCCCGCCAGATCCATTTCAATTCCCTGAAATACATGTAGTTTGAAAACATCAACAAAAGTTGAGCGAGTTCATATGTTTTGTATGTGAGCTTGAATAAACTTTGTAATCATTGTAAGTATGTATGTATTTGTAAACCAGAGATGAAAGCAACAAGGAAAAGATCAATTAATGGTTTGCAAGGCCATTAATTTGTGTGACATGATGCAGGAAGGCTCAAACCTAGCGGATTTTGTACCGGGCTTCCGGCTAGAAGACATAGTCACCTCATGGGCCAAATCCCGGTCCTCATGGGTGGGGCTCGCAACACCCAAATAGATCTATCACTCATGTCCCTCGGTCCTACTACGAGGATTAATGGTCTTAAGCGTTGTACCCACCACTCACATATTCTAACAGTTCATTCCTTAGCTAACCATACCATATGTAAACGTTTGTAAATAATTTGTAACATGTAATTCACCCCCGAAGTTGTAAAACTGAAAATAGTTAAAAGAAAAGGGGGACATGAACTCATAGTCTTGCGTCTCGAAATCCAGTGTAACTCAAAGCTGCTACTCGATCACACGACTCCCTACAAACGTGCTAAGGTGTATTAGACGGATGGGCCGTGCCTTGACTTTAATCTTAATTAGTATCTTTGAGTTACATTTCCTCGTGTCATTATTATTCCAAAGTATATAATTATTTGTTAAAATAATATATTTTAACTTAAATTATATTTATTAAATTTTGGAATACTAGTTAAAATAATATATTTTAACTTGACACATTATGTACTTATACATGTATATCTTCCCCAAGGATGGGTGTATTCATACTTGTATTCTTAAACTTGTATAATTTTGCCAAGTATCGGTGGCGTATTTCGGTGTATTTATACGTACGAGAATACGTATTTTTATTGTGTTTATTAAGTATTCTTATACTTAATTTTTGTATTTACACTTTCCGGAATATTATTTTAATAAAATCATCAACATGAATAATATATTTCCTTTGCCCAAAAATAATATATTTCCTTCTTGTTAAAAATATGATTTATTTTTGTAACAATTATAAAAATCATATTTTCATTTTCTTGGTTTCCAAAATACCGTTTACCAAAATATACTTATGAATTTAATTCCGGAATATTTATGTAAGTTATATTCATTGTTCGGTTTCTCCAATTTTGGGTATAAATTATATATTTATTTTCTTGGAATTTTGGTAATATTTTGTGTTATATTTCTTGGTATTTTGGTGAGTTATATTATTTCAAGTCCTAAAATAATATAACTAATACACATAATATACAAGTAATCACATACATTGTGACATCTAAATATAAATTTTCCTAAATACATATTTAGTCACTTTTATTTATTAAAAACCAACCTCCCATATTGTAGTTCTTGTAGCAAAAATTATGGCAAATTTTGTATGAAAAATTATGGTTAAAATACACTCGTAAATACTTTGTTTAAAAATATTTTTCTAAGTGTTTAATTTCTAGAAAATTTTTCCATAGTTTCCCCTTAAAAATGGAGGTTTCCATGCTTTCAAAGCATATCATTTTCTTTTATAAATCATCACAATTCATCAACAAAGCAAACAATACTTACCAAGTGCCAAAATCAAGCATTTTACACTACTTCATGGACTTCAAAATTTATAAAAATTTGTAGTAACTTAGTAGAGTGTTTAGTAAGCTTAGTTACCCTTTAAAGTGTGGTTATTTGTTTAAAATCATCATTCTTGAAAATTTTAGATCTTTACAACTTTTAACTTGATTCTCTAAAAATATTTCTTCTTGAATTTTTCTTGTTAATAATATGTTTCTACACTTGATTAACCACTAAAAATGTGACTAGTTTCCTTAAGAACCATGTTTAAGTAAATCTTGTAATTTAACTTAGTTTCTTGAGAAAATCATTTTTGAAATCACACCTTTACATGACTTACATTATACTTTGATCATCATCATTCAAGAAAACACTCCATATTTCAAGTTCATGCTTTCACATAAGGATGATCATCTTGATTTATAACATAATCATCCTCTCACTTGCTAGATCATGTGTTTAATCACAATCTAGCAAGTTTCATATGATGTTTAACATTATAATCACAAACAATCAACAATCAAGAAACATGTAAACAGTTAAACAACATAGTTCATGATGATTTTTAGTCTTATGTTAAAGGTTATGTTCTTGATCTTTAGTGTTCTTCATGATTAGTGATTTACATACACTTTTAACCAACTTAACAAGATGTAAAATGGGATTAGAAGGATCTTACTACTAGCACAAGGCTAGGGAAGAACATAAGATGAAGATGATGCTAATCTTGGTGGTTAAAAGCTTGTGGGAGAGGTCCTTCACTCAACAATGGCTCTTAACTTCCTTATCAAGCTCCTTACACCTTTGTATAACTTGGAAATTGGATGAAGATGAAGTGAAGATGGTGGTGGTGTGCTTGCTTGTTCTCGGCCGTAAGTAGAGGAGAGGAGAGGATAAGAGTTGTGTTGAGAAGTGTTGTGACAAAATGAGAAGATGATCTCTTGGTTAATGTTTATAAACTTCCAACAACATTTAGTCTAGTGTGTAATATGTTGTAAAAGCATGGACATGATCTTATAAAATATACAAATAAAATCCAAGGTGGGCCACCCTTGTGGTGACCGTAAATGGAGGGGGGGTATAGATTAGGTTGTAATTGGTAGTTAGGAGATTTAGTTGAAATCCAAGTGTTTAGTTAGTGTTTTAAGTTGTTATGATGTTATATAGTGTGTTATGATGTTCAGGGACCATAACTAGCTTGGAAATGATTAAACAACGCTTCTAGTGAAAATTTGGTGTTTCGGGTATTGTCTGGTTGTTCGGTTGGTTACAGGTTCATTAAGGTGCTAAACTATGCAGTTTAGTGTGCTTTATGTTACCTTTTGTGACAGTTTTGATTTCCGACACTTAGGAAAGCATTCTGGACCATTTAACCATATTTCTGCATAATATTTAGTTGTTTAAAAGCTGATTTTTGCTGAATTTTGCAGCTTATGTGAGTTTTAGCCACTTTCTGACACTTAAACTATCTCTAAGAAGGCAGTTTTATGATCCATACTTTCCTACACACTATACTAGTGTAACTCTTGGTTTCTGGCTCATTATGTGTCTCAATACCATGTCTGTCTATGTACTGAACTCCGTCAGCATTTTTCTGATTTGTCTGATAACTGTGCTATCTCTGTTTCATGCATCATTTGAATCAATAAAGTGTTGCATGCAGTAATGATATGACATTATGCAATATATGATGCACATATATGTATATGACAATAATCAGAAAGCATTCATGTCATTGATTTAAATCAGCATAGTCATTAATGCACTAATCATTGTTTAATTATTGTACGGATACATGAAATTTTGACAATTGTCACAATATGGAAAAAAGCTGATGTGGTGTTGACGTGTCACACAAGGAAAACGGGAAAAAAATAGACGACACCCAATAGCCTGAGGGGGACACAATACTTAGGGGGGACACAATACTTAGGGGCGACATTCTTGACACGACCCGTCAACCCGACCCGAACTCGACACGAAAAAACAGGTTTGGGTCGACTAATACGACCTATTTAAAAAACGGGTCGGGTTAATCCGTATTAAAAACAGGTTGGGTTTGGGTTGACCTGTATCAAAAACTGGTCCGGTTCGGGTTGACCCATAACCAGGTAACTATTTAGAAAAAAATCTTTTATGTTTTTTCCATTTCTATTTTACATGGTTAGTTATAATAATGTTAATTTTGATACACTATATTATTCATTTGTCACACTCATACTATCACTTGTTAAGATGTTTTCTTAACATATTTAGATAAAATCAACTTTCTATTTTATCTAATCCATATACTCTAATTATGTTCACCAAATTTTTATTTTATGATTAAATCAATAATAATTATAATATTACCTTTAAATTATATAAATTTTAGACATGTTGATGTTGATGCAATTTTCAAATACTTACAGAATGATAGAGAGAGTGTCTAATATGTATATAATACATAGATAACGAGTATCATATACCATATAAAAATTAACGGTTGTTCTTTATTAGATCCATTAGATTATTCACCTTGTGTGTTACACGGGTTGAAGAAAAAAGAAAATATCAATAAAATAAATATGAATCAAATTTCACAAAAAGTGAAAGTATAATATGAAAATAACTTATAATACTTATGCAAAAAAAAAAAAAAAAAAAAAAAACACACACACACACACGTTAAAATATCTACAATCTCTTTAAAATACAGTTAAATATGGATTTGAGAATAGATGACGAGATGATGGTATGGTAATTTAGAACACATTTGTATCATACATATACCTCTTAACTTATAACATATAAATAGATGGTAAATGAATACTCATTATGAATAATGGTAGTATGGTTAATATACACATGATTTAATGTGTTATTTGGTAAATTTAAATTAAGAAAATATTTTATAATTTAAGAAACACTAAATAAATATCACAAATTATTTATTTTTTATTAAAAACCTATGTGATGAAAAATAACCGACATGCCTATGACCTCAAAGTGATTTCTCTAGTTCTCGAAAGGAATTATAATTGATTCAAATTTAACTGATTTACAAATGAACATATAAAGTTATAATAGAATAACACAACCAATGAAATTTAACATGATAATCGTATATCGTTATAATTATACGCCGAATTTTTTGTTTACGATTTAGTTTAATAATAAGAGACTGGTGGTGCAAGATGGATAAAGTGATAAACCAATATATCATATTTGTTATATCATATTATTTCAATTGAAAATTTTCAAAAGATTTACAAACCACATGATATATGATTTATATATTTTATATGATGATTTATAGAAAGGATATGTTGTTGACACGACATATTATTTGAGACTTGGTAATAATATTTTTAAAATTATTTAAAATCTTGGAGAAGGAGGTGTTGCCATGTGTATTATTTGAAGTCTTCTATTATAAGTTAGATTAGATCAGATGCAATTAATTTTAGTTTGGGTTAATTATAGATTTTTAAATTTTAATTTATAATGATAATGATAAATATTTTTTAAACTAAACCTTATCAAAGCATTATTTGAAATTATTTATTAGAATAAAGATGAGGATTAATGATATATAATATAATTAAAAATTTTAAAGTTGAAGGAGAAAATACGGCATTAATTGTAATCTTTTATTAAAATTTAGATTAGATCCAAAAACTTACTTGTTCCAATATATGTGCACTTATAAGCAGTGGGTGTGAGTTGGCTACAAAGTCCATTTTTTCTACAAAGTGTACAAAGTCATAAAACATCACAATTTCAGCCATAAAACACACTCAAACCCCACAAATAACAAAGTGAAGATTATTAGAACGCCATATTTGCGGGTTTTGTGTTGTGTTTTGGTTGATAAGGCTTTGATTTTCGAATGACTAACATTAGTGTGTTTTATGATGATCGTCATGTTGTGTTTTATATTCATAGTTCTACGATGGTGTGTTTGAAGTTTTTATGGAATGTTAGGGTTTGGATATTGTGTTTTAGTGATCTTCACTCTGTTATTTGTGAGTTTTGAGCGTGTTTTATGGTTGAAATTGTGGTGTTTTATGACTTTGTACACTTTGTAGGAAAAATAGACTTTGTAGCGGAACCCCACTCTATAAGCACTAAGGGGATGTTTGGCAACATCTGAATGGTTAAGTACTGAACCAGTAAGAGGTCTGAATCATTAAGTGCTGAACTAGTAGGAGATCTGAACCATTAAGAGCCTGTATAATGCTTAACCGTTCAGAGGCAAATGTTTGACCAATTCAGATTAGAGGTCTTAACCATTCAGACTCTGTATAAATCTTAACCATTCAGAGGCAAATGTCTGAACCATTCAGACATCTGCTCGTGAAACAAACAGTCTGAACCATTAAGTGCTGAACCAGTAAGAGGTCTGAAACATTAAAAGCCTCATTAAGAGGTAAACAAACAACTCCTAACACATCTTCACAGGTAATGGATAAGATTATAATTAGCCACCAATAAGTCAAAAAAATTTCTTTTTCCAACCTTTTATGTGGCACATAGTTTAGTCTTTCCTATGAGCTTCAGATCACCAATTCAAAAGACGAAAGAGGAACACAATATTATGAAAATAAACAACGAACACTTTGTATAGATTTTGAAATTAAAAAAGAACTTACAAGATGACGGGGATTTAACCGAGAGATACACGACCAACAGAAAAGACAAACCAGGATTAACATGAGAGCCTGACTTCGGCAACGAGGAAAACAAAACACCTGACCTGAGGAATGTAGCCGTTTGCATGCAAAGAAGAAGAACAGTGAAAGGTGCAGCTATTAAGTATAGAGGGATAATTTATTACATGTTTCAGATTTTATAGGTAGAGATTTTAGATAATACCTATTGATTTGATGGAATATTTAAAATTACTTAATACTTTACTATAATGTTGATAAGTTCTGTTTTAAACATAATGGAAAACATGAAAATATACCTGTTACAACAGACAATGCAGTGGAGAATCCAGTGAGAGATGATGCCATCGAGTTCGACATGTTTGTCAGTGTGAACTGGTTCCTCCTTAGGGTGCAAACTGATGATGTTGATGTTGAAACCGAATAGGGAGTTCGGTTATGGAGAGGGAGGCCGATTTTGATGTTATAATAATTAGGTTATGTGTCTAACTTTAGAACCTCTACATAAGTCTTCTTATATAAGCACCCAAGAGGAAACCTAATTAGTTAATAATGGTAATATGGTCCATCAACAATTACGAACTAATTATTTAATATGTTATTATATATTTTGATCTATATTATGTAAATGATTAAAATGGCTACTAGATTAAATATTAAAATATAATATATTTAATCTTACATTCTCCCTCTTAGCCGAGTAATCATTACTATGAGTATTAGATAAGCCTGATCAGGAGTTAACATTCATTTTAGCCTTAAACAAGTACTATAGCAGAGAAATACAGCCATTGAATCATTATGCGACTGAGGACCCCCATTAGTCATACTATAGCCTTAATTTAAAACCTAATCGTTATGATCAAAATACGCATAAGCCCTTTGTTTGATTTGTAACTTTATTTGTCTATATGCCATTATACCGGTTGAACATATTCTAAGAGACATACAAAATCAAACTGAGGAAATTTCATTAACATAAAACATAAGCTAGTACAATATGCTTAAATAAGGTCTTTACTAAATCCCATATTCCGAACATGTTCATCGTAAACCTTAGGAGGGAGACCTTTAGTCATCGGATCCGCAAGCATATCTTTAGTACTAATATACTCAATACAAAGATTATTTTCCTCAACTCGTTCACGTACGAACATATATTTTGTATCAAGATATAAACCAGCTCCGGTCGAACTGTTACTGTTCGAGAAATTAACGGCAGCTGAATTATCATTGTAAAGCTTCAATGGTCTAGAAATGGAATTAACGATTTTGAGTCCAGTGATCAGATTTCTAAGCAACATTCCATGACATGTTGCGTTATAAACATCAATGTACTTTGCCATCATTGTGGAAGTTGTGGTCAACTGTTGTTTATGACTCTTCCATGAGATGGGTCCGCCTGCTAACATAAAGATATAGCCCGAAGTGGATTTCTTGTCATCTTTGCATTTTCAAAGTCAGAATCAGAATAGCCTACCACTTCTAAATGATCACTTCTTCTGTAAGTCAGTTTATAATCTTTCGTCCCTTGCAGATATCGAAGTACCTTCTTAGCTGCTTTCTAGTGATCTAGGTGTAACACCCTGAAAACGGGTTTGGTAATCAAACTCCGTTAATACTAAAAGACGGGTAAAGTACCGTTAGTAGTAAAAATAACCCGGTAAATATTTGGATTTAAATAAAAAAATCCTAATATTAAATACAAGCGAATCAAAGTTTTAAGGAATTGAGTTTATAAGAGCCCGAGTTAACAGGACTTAAAATAAAACGGGTTATAACTCCCGGGACCCACTAAGTAACTAGGAATATCAAACTAGTTAGTTAAGTGTTTTAAAATAATAAGAAAACTTGGTTAAAACACCATTTTTAAAACTTGAATAAGTGAAGGGACCAAAGTTGACAAAGAACTTAAATGGTTTTTAATTTATTAAAAATAAAACACCACAACACACACTATAGTGTGTGTTCTGGTCTAGATTTCCACAGGAGAAAAAGGGTTCTCTACATTGAACCCTAGCATGCACAAAATCAATCAAATTGAAGGCCAAATCGGGCTTGAATCAAAGGCACGAATACATACAAATGATCACCAAGTCGAGGGGATCAAAAGGTATGTAAAATTTTGTTGTTACATGAAGTTGTAAAAATTGGATGAACATCACTATATGCGATTTTTGGTATGAATCGTAGAAATTAGGACTGAATTAGTGATGTATACATGTTTATAAGTAATGAATTTATAAGTAAAATGACCGCACTGTGTAAACCGGAGCGAGTCATATATACGAGGTGGTAATAAATGTCATCTCGCTAATATAATCGGTCATTTAGACAAAACGGGTCAAAAGGTGAAATTATCACCCTTTGACAATATCGACTAATGGGTTGTCGAGTTGTATGAATTTAGGAAATAAATAGCACATGGATGTTTACATCGCTATCACTTAGCAGCCACTAAGGCAAGGTATAGAAACAGGTTAATATATCGATCCGAGCCAGGTATGTATAATGATACAACTCATCATGTAGAATTTGGAGTTCTATAAGAGTTAGACAAGGTTAAAATAAAATATTTGGTTATCTTTTAGGTAAACCGAATAAATTGAGTTATGATTATGATGTTTTAGAAACATATTGGTTTCTAAATAAGATTATAGTTAAAAGGTCGGATTTTGGGTCAAACAAGTATTTAAAAGTCCTTCGTCGTAAAAGAAGGGTGAAAATCGACCAAAAAGCCCTTATAAGCTAAATTGAACAAACGACCTATAAAGGTTGTTTGAAAACGAGCTTTATGAGTAAATAAATACTTAGAATAAGTATAGAATGTGAAAGATGTAAATACTTGGGTCAAATGACTATATAGAAGTCCTTGCCGTAAAACAATGATCCGAGGGGTAAAACTCGGAACATATGGATTTCCACATCTAATCCACCCCACATATAGTTGTGGTGGAAGATTACTTGATAAGAAATGTAGGAATATGATGCTAGAAATTAAGGAAAGCGGTTTTAAGCTTTAAAGTGCTTAAATACCCTAATGGGTTAAAATAAGCACTTGATCGTAAACAGGTTTTAATTAAGTAAGAAACCCGTGATTTATGATTAATATGATATGAGATATTGAAATTATGAATCTCATGAGTTTATAGATCAAATAAACATGTTTGTTTGATAAAAACACAAACGGGTCAAAATTTGGTAAAAAAGGTAATAAGTCGAAGACTTAAAAGTCTGAAATTTTATTAATCCGGATGTTGGATTTTAACTCCAAAAGATGGAGAATTAAATTATGGACGCGTAGGAAAAAGAATCGAGTAAAACGGATTAAAAACGAGAGAGTTATGCTCGTTTCCGTGAAATCGGGTTATGCTGGGAATATGCAGCAACCAGCTTCAAGATTCTGTCGAAACAAGACCGTGGCGTCACGCCACGGACAGATCGGTTTGCCGTCGCGCGTGGCGGCGGCCTAAATGCTGAAAATTTTGATTTTTTTTATTATTTCGATTATTTGACCCAATTTCCTTGTTGTACTTGTTATTTAACTATCAAAACTGACTTCTAAGTTGGTTTTGATCATAGGTGAATGTCGAGAGTCCCGGATGAAGATCAAGCATCGAGCAAGAACCGAACACACGTTAAATGAAGCTTCCGCGTCAAATCTTGAATTGTGTTAGTATAAGTGAATTACGTAAACACTTATAAATTTGTTTTTGAAACGTTGTAATTATTTGGGAATGTTAGTATAACATGTTTTTGTAAAGTCACATTTTAGTATATAAAATGTGTATCTTATTATTAAAATCATGATAAATGGAGACGGGCGTTACAAATTGGTAATCAGAGCTCAAGGTTAAAAGATTAAAGTGTTCGGTTCGAGGCTTGATCGCAAATCCGGTAAGTACATGTATGTTAATAGTTTAGCATGCTAAAGTGTTGTAAACAACACATAGGGCTATCGTGTGATACACGTTATCTTAATTAAATGATAAATATAGTTGACAAAATTGCGCGCGTTGACGCGTATAGTAGAGAAGCCTTGTATTATAATACGGGTGATTATTGAAGTTGATGTTACTAATTCTTGTAAATGTTTTAATTGAAGGACACTCGCATTTGAAGATAGCGAGAGTTTAGCAAATTGCGGATATGATGGTAGAACGGTCCGAGGTATGACAAGCAGAGCATACTCATCAAGGACCTAAATCGCGTGACGATCGCGAACAAGGTTAACGACATAAAAAGCCCGTTAAGGCAAGAATTTACAGGTGCGTATTTTAAATTATTACGTGAATAAGTAATATGCAACAAATACGTAGAGATTGAAATTTGCATATGTAGATTAAAAACTTGGAAAAACCCGAATAGAAAATCTATCCGTGATATTGTTTCCAAGAGAAACAAATAGAGGCATTACTTACATGGGGTGTAATGTGAAAATTATAAAAAGGTCATGTATACCAGGTATTGATCGCTTACTCTGGCCAAGTAAGTGGTGAGCACGTGGTACCATGAACTCTTTATGATGGACATGCTTACATCCGATGTAGTAAGGACGGGGTGAGTGGGACAAATTAACAAGTGCCCAAATGAATCAAATGAGCAAAATATTTGATAATAATGTAGACGGAAGCGTATTACATTAGGATAATGAGCCCGAGTGAAGGGACAAAGATTGATGTAAAATGATTTAGATATGTATTGGGAGGGGGTGTACTTACACTCGAACCCGGAAAATGTAAACATGTAAAATGATTTAGACATGTATTGGGAGGGGGTGTACTTACACTCGAACCCGGAAAATGAAAACATGTAAAATGATTAAGGTATGCACTGGGAGGGGGTGTACTTACACTCGAACCCGGAGAATGCAAACATGTAAAACGATTAAGGTATGCACTGGGAGGGGGTGTACTTACACTCGAACCCGGAGAATGCAAACATGTAAAATGATTAGGATATGCATTGGGAGGGAGTGTACTTACACTCGAACCCGGAAAATGCAAATATGCCTCTTAACGGGCCGTTTTTGTAAAACCTAAAACTTGAGGACAAAGTCGGAATATAAAAAATGAAGCGAGGTCTTAATGCATACCGGGAGGGTTGCGATATAATAACGAATTCGGTTAAACACCCGGTTGATGGGTGAGAATTAAACACATGCGTAGACCGAGAAATGGGAACTCGGATGGAAAGTTAAAAGACTCGGGTTTTGAGTCATAACTAAAAGACAACAAGATAATGTAAATCGAAATTTTGAATAAATTATGTTCAACTATTTTAAAGTTGAACGCGTCGAATATAATATCATGCCGGACGGCATGAGTAAACGCAAGCGGGATAATGGTAGCGTTAAAAGAAAAAGAATAATGAGCACGGTAGTGGGACATAATCAAATACGAATGTATGTAAACCGGATAATGATGAACATAAGATAAACTGACGCATAAATGACGTGAGAAATCATAAAGTCGGCAAATTTGTCCGAAAGGAAACGAAAGTAGCCTTAGACTACGGTCAATGTCAAAGAAAATACCAAGGCGAAAATAAATGATTAAAAAAAAACAGGATGCCTCGACACCAAACATGTATTTTAAGAATGACATGAGTAAGAAATGATCTACGGGATCAACCTAACCTTTAGGGATATAAACAATGGAAAGGTCTACGAGACTAAAACAACCTACGGGTCATGATTAGAAAGAAATTATAAGGACTTCGCCCTAAAGAGGTGAAAGTCTAATCAAAATAGCCCATAAGGCTAAGTGATAAAACCTACGGGTTAATTAGATAAAGCGAGGGAATCAGTTGAGAATCCCCGCATAAAACTAAGACTGTAAAAGAATAAATTATGGACTGTCAATATCCTGGTATGGATAATTGACAAAAGTTAAAGAGAAGATCCTAAAACTAAAACTTCGGTTTTAGTAAGAAATAACGTTTTTACAAATATAAATTTTGATAGGAATTTAAATAGTAAGCATGAAAGATACAAGTCTTGACACTGATAGGCGCAAGACGATATATTCGAAAACTGATATTTTCGAAAATGAAAGGTTGATATAAATTAAACATGATGTGACACGATCACGGTCAAGAAATGCAATGTGAAGTAGAATCACATTATAATCAAGCGAGCGGTAAAAAGTAACTGGACTAATAAGTCTAGTTAGTGAGACCGGTTAAGGTCAGCAATTCAAATCAAGAAATTTGGTTTGCTAGTAAGCGGTGGATTTGGTATAACTGAACCGAATAAATAAATTTGAAAACAAAAGAATTTGTTGCTAAAAGTGAAAGATTTCACTAAAGACCTTTAAACGGGTCAAAGTAACGGATTCACAAAGAATTCGATAGTATATGAAAGCGATGGATATCGCTAAGTTAACTAAACTAGTGGAAATAACGAGATTACGTTATTTCAAGTTGCACTATGTCGTATGAGATACGTAGACAATTAGTAACCAAAAAGATGTTACCATACTTTTCTGGTAATACTAACAATTGTTAAAAGTATAAGTAATGTTTAAAAGATTTCTCGGATCAAATACATTGAGTTTGAACTCAATGAATTATGTAAGAAAAGGTTTCGAGGACGAAACCTCTTTAAGGGGGGTAGACTTGTAACACCCTGAAAACGAGTTTGGTAATCAAACTCCGTTAATACTAAAAGACGGGTAAAGTACCGTTAGTAGTAAAAATAACCCGGTAAATATTTGGATTTAAATAAAAAATCCTAATATTAAATACAAGCGAAGCAAAGTTTTAAGGAATTGAATTTATAAGAGCCCGAGTTAACGGGACTTAAAATAAAACGGGTTATAACTCCCGGGACCCACTAAGTAACTAGGAATATCAATCTAGTTAGTTAAGTATTTTAAAATAATAAGAAAACTTGGTTAAAACACCCTTTATAAAACTTGAATAAGTGGAGGGACCAAAGTTGACAATGAACTTTAATGGTTTTTAATTTATTAAAAATAAAACACCACAACACACACTATAGTGTGTGTTCTGGTCGAGATTTCCACAGGAGAAAAAGGGTTCTCTACATTGAACCCTAGCATGCACAAAATCAATCAAATTGAAGGCCAAATCAAGCTTGAATCAAAGGCACGAATACATACAAATGATCACCAAGTCGAGGGGCCTAAGCGAAATTCAATAAACCAAATGTGCATTGAATAAGTTGATAAGTCGATTGACTTTAAAAAGTCAAACCGACCAAGTATATGATCGAATGATAAATTCGATATAAGAAGCGTAGGATGGAATAGTCGTAAATGATTATGACTAACCTAACCATCTTACAATTACAATGATAGTTTGACGCTTGGCAAGCTAGGTGAAAGCTTGGGGAAGGAAACGGGTTAAACGAATCAGGAATGAAGGAAAAGCGTAATTCGGATGCAAGGTAAGTATATCTTACACTAACCATATATTTTAGAATATTCTTTTGTCGTATTAATTACGAAAAAGACAAATGCCTAATTGAGATATGGTGTTCCGGCGTGTAGACGTACGGAACAAGATAATCAAATATGATAAGAAACCATAGTGATGGCTAAAAATGAGTTAAATCGGTAATTCGATCATATTATGACGAATGAAACATGTACTTTTAATGGTTACCATATAAGGTCAATCATAATAACCAATAAGAGCAAAATGGTAATTTGAAAGACAATTATGACGTAGGCCATAATAGGCCAAAAAGTGTTAAGAAATGAATTTATAAGTAAAATGACCGCACGGTGTAAACCGGAGCGAGTCATATATACGAGGTGGTAATAAATGTCATCTCGCTAATATAATCGGTCATTTAGACCAAACGGGTTAAAAGGTGAAATTACCACCCTTTGACAATATCGACGAATGGGTTGTCGAGTTGTATGAATTTAGGAAATAAATAGCACATGGATGTTTACATCGCTATCACTTAGCAGCCACTAAGGCAAGGTATAGAAACATGTTAATATATCGATCCGAGCCAGGTATGTATAATGATACAACTCATCATGTAGAATTTGGAGTTCTATAAGAGTTAGACAAGGTTAAAATAAAATATTTGGTTATCTTTTAGGTAAACCGAATAAATTGAGTTATGATTATGATGTTTTAGAAACATATTGGTTTCTAAATAAGATTATAGTTAAAAGGTCGGATTTTGGGTCAAACAAGTATTTAAAAGTCCTTCGTCGTAAAAGAAGGGTGAAAATCGACCAAAAAGCCCTTATAAGCTAAATTGAACAAACGACCTATAAAGGTTGTTTGAAAACGAGCTTTATGAGTAAATAAATACTTAGAATAAGTATAGAATGTGAAAGATGTAAATACTTGGGTCAAATGACTATATATGAGTCTTTGCCGTAAAACAATGATCCGAGGGGTAAAACTCGGAACATATGGATTTCCACATCTAATCCACCCCACATATAGTTGTGGTGGAAGATTACTTGATAAGAAATGTAGGAATATGATGCTAGAAATGAAGGAAAGTGGTTTTAAGCTTTAAAGTGCTTAAATACCCTTAATGGGTCAAAATAAGCACTTGATCGTAAACGAGTTTTAATTAAGTAAGAAACCCGTGATTTATGATTAATATGATATGAGATATTGAAATTATGAATCTCATGAGTTTATAGATCAAATAAACATGTTTGTTTGATAAAAACACAAACGGGTCAAAATTTGGTAAAAAAGGTAATAAGTCGAAGACTTAAAAGTCTGAAATTTTATTAATCCGGATGTTGGATTTTAACTCCATAAGATGGAGAATTAAATTACGGACGCGTAGGAAAAAGAATCGAGTAAAACGGATTAAAAACGAGAGAGTTATGCTCGTTTCCGTGAAATCGGGTTATGCTGGGAATATGCAGCAACCAGCTTCAACATTCTATCGAAACAAGACCGTGGCGTCGCGCCAGGGACAGACCCTTTTTCCGTCGCACGTGGCAATGGCCTAAATGCTGAAAATTTTGATTTTTTTTTATTATTTCGATTATTTGACCCAATTTCCTTGTTGTACTTGTTATTTAACTATCAAAACTGACTTCTAAGTTGGTTTTGATCATAGGTGAATGTTGAGAGTCCCGGATGAAGATCAAGCGTCGAGCAAGAACCGAACACACGTTAAATGAAGCTTCTGCGTCAAATCTTGAATTGTGATATTATAAGTGAATTATGTAAACACTTATAAATTTGTTTTTGAAACGTTGTAATTATTTGGGAATGTTAGTATAACAAGTTTTTGTAAAGTCACATTTTAGCATATAAAATGTGTATCTTATTATTAAAATCTTGATAAATGGAGACGAGCGTTACACTAGGCCAGGATTAGTCTGATAACGGCCTAGCATTCCAGCAATATAAGCGATATTTGGGCGAGTACAGACTTGAGCATACATCAGGCTCCCGACTACTGACGCATAAGGTATCTGGCTCATTTGCTCCTTCTCAACTTCTGTTGTCGGACACTGGAATGAACCGAAAACATCTCCCTTAACTACTGGAGCGACGGAGGATTTGCACTGTTGGATGTTGTAAAGTCTAAGGACACGATCTATGTAAGCCTTTTGAGACAATCCTAAGATCCCTTTGTGTCTATCTCGGTGAATTTCGATGCCAATGACATAAGAAGCGTCTCTGAGATCCTTCATGTCGAAGTTATGCGAGAGTAACCGCTTCAACTCATGAAACATGTCTAAACTATTACTTACCAATATAATATCATCTACGTAATGGACAAGTATAGTAAAGTTGTTCCCACTCATCTTGAGGCAGGTGCATTGATCCACTTGATTCTTCATAAAACCTTGTTTCTTCATGAGTTCATCAAACTTGAGGTACCATTGATGTGATGCTTGTTTTAACCCATAAATGGATTTCTTCAACTTACAGACTAGATGCTCCTGATCACCTTCAGGTTGTTTCATGTAAATATCTTCATCTAAGTCTCCGTTAATGAAATCGATTTTAACGTCCATTCGATGCAACTCTAAATCTAAATGAGCTACTAGGTCCATGACGATCCTTAATGAATCTTTACGAGAGACAGGTGAAAACGTCTCTTGATAATCAATTCCCTCTTTTTTAGTGTAGCCCTTTGCAACCAGTCTCGCTTTGTCGCGTTCAGCGTTCCCATTCGAATCCAGTTTTGTTTTGAACACCCATTTACATCCTGCGGGTTTGACACCGTTGGTTAATTCTACCAAATCCCAAACGTCATTTTTCTTCATAGATTCAAGCTCATCAGACATTGCTTTATTCCATTCAGAAAACTGATCACTGCTAATGGCTTCATTGTAAGAGATAGGATCATTGAGCTTTCCGGGATCCATTTCAGTCAGGTAGGTAACATAATCATCCCAATTAGTACGCCTTCTTTGCCTAGATAACCTCCTGAGTGGATTATCGGGTTCAGTGTTGTCTTGGTTTTGAGCGTTTGACGTGCCTTCGTCATGAGGTATAATGGGTTCTGTTTGTAGAGGTAAATTTGGAGTTGGTGCAGTAGCTTCAGGTGCAGTAGTTGCATTGGGTACAAGAGGAGTAATTGGAGTAATGGTAAGCGATGAGTCTCCCCCCCACGTCTTGTACTTCTTGCAATTCTTTGTAAGGGTTGGTACTGCTCCCACTAACCTTGAAATCCTCCAGGAAGCAGCACACTTGGTTTCAACAATACAGGTGACATGGGAAGGACAATAGAAACGATAACCCTATGAATTATCAGTTTTAGGGTCAAGTTTCCTTAGGAAAGGATTGTAAAGTTTTGCTTCAGCAATGCAGCCCCATACTTTCATATATTTAAGACTCGGTTTTCTTCCTGTCCAAAGTTCATAAGGAGTTTTAGGGATAGACTTAGAAGGAACTCTATTTAGTATATGAACATCTGCTTTTAACGCTTCAATCCAGAGGTATAATGGTAAATTAATGTTGGCTAACATACTGCGCACCATGTTCATAAGGGTATGGTTTCTTCTTTCAGCGACACCGTTCTGCTGAGGTGTACCAGGCATGGTGTATTGGTTCACAATCCCCTGGCCCTTTCAAAACTCATAAAATGAACCAGGAGATTGACCCACATCAGTATGTCTTCCATAATATTCACCGCCTCTATCTGATCTCATAACTTTAATCTGACGATCTAATTGCTTTTCAACTTCAGCCTTATAATCTCTAAAAGTTGTAAAAGATTCAGACTTTTCCTTAATAAGATACAAGTACATGTAACGAGAATAATCATCAATGAAAGTGATAAATGAAGTATGTCCTATTACACCAGTGATTTGGTAGGGACCACTAATGTCGGTGTGAATGAGTTCAAATAAATTAGAGCTCCTAGTGGCACCTTTCTTATTCGCTAATGTCATTTTACCTTTAAGACATTTGACACATGTTCCAAAATCAGAGAAATCGAGAGGAGGTAAGACGTCATCCTTTACGAGACGATTTAATCGTTCTCTTGAGATGTGGCCTAAACGTTGATGCCACAACATGGATAAAGTCTCTAAATCTCGTTTCTCTTTCATCTTTGTGAGTGATTCATTAATGTTATATGACAACAAAGATTTGGAAAAATCATCATCTAGTTCTAATCAATAGAGACCACCATCCAGAATACCAGTACCATAAAGAACAAAATCATAGAGGATAGAGAGTTTGCGATGGCCATGGGAAACAATAAAACCGTCCATGTCTAACTTTGGTCTTGATACAAGGTTCCGAGATACCTCAGGAACGTATAAGGTATCATAAAGTTTAATACATAAACCAGTTTTCATAAATAATTGTAATGTTCCAATGGCCTTCACTTCTAATTCTCGATCATCCCCAACCTTAAGCGTTCTTTGGTTTCTTTCCAGCTTCCGGATTGTAAGGAATCCCTGAGTTGAATTGGTAACATGAACCATAGAACCAGAATCAAACCACCAAGAATTAGCATGAACATTTAAATTATAGGACTCAAGTATTATAAAATAATCGTTACCTTTCTTAGCCAGCCACTCCTTAAAGTCAGGGGATTCCTTCTGCATATGTCCTGTCTTTTTATAGAACTTGCAGTAGATTCAGCCTAAGGAGTTCTTAGAGCTGGAATGTGCACTTGTATTAGGATTGGGCCTTTGGACTTTGGAAGCATCCTTTCTCTGATGATTATTCTTCCTCTTCTTAGAGTTGGATGTGGTGAAGTTAGCAACATCAGTAGTACGATCCATCCTCATACGCTCTTCCTCCTGTACGTACATAGCGACCAACTCACTCATCGTCCATTTATCCTTCTGAGTGTTGTAATTGATCTTGAATGCTTTAAAGGACGAAGGAAGCGAAGTAATGATGAAATGAATGAGGAAACCATCACTGATTTCCATTTCTAGCCCCTTCAGTTTATTGGCCATGTCATTCATCATCATGATGTGCTCGCGAATGCCACCCCTCCCATCACACTTAGTCGTCACCAGCTTGAGGATAAGGGTACTAGCGTGTGCTTCAGACGTTCCCTTGAATTGTGCCTCCATAGAAGCCAAGTAGGTTTTAGCATCTTCAGAATAAGGAAATACTCCTCTGATTGCATTGCTTATGGACTGCTTCATAAACATGAGAGACATGAGGTTACACCTACTCCATTTTTCATGAGTCAACTGCTCAGCTGCAGTACTTTGAGGAGTAAGGTCTGTTGGCTTATTCTCTCTTAGAGCATAATCTTATTTCCACTATCAGCACCCAATTGCGGGATTCCATCGAGTTCGACATGTTTGTAAGTGTGATCTGGTTCCTCCTTAGGGTGTAAACTGATGATGGTGATGATGAAACCGAATAGGGAGTTCGGTTATGGAGAGGGATGCCGATTTTGATGTTATAACAATTAGGTTATGTGTCTAACCTTAGAACCTCTACATAAGTCTCCTTATATAAGCATCTAAGAGGAAACCTAACTAGTTAATAAGGGTAATATGGTCCATCAACAATTACCAACTAATTATTTAATAGGTTATTATATATTTTGATCTATATTATGTAAATGATTATAATGGCTACTAGATTAAATATTAAAACATAATATATTTAATCTTATATATAATGCATATCACTAACACCTATTGCATTATTATTTGCATAAAGTTCTTTTAAATTTTGTGAATCACACACATGGATGGGTATCCTGTTCGTCAACGAACAATCAGTGGCGAAACTTGAGATTTACGATCGGGGGCGGAAGTTATCGGACCTAAAAATTTCTATGAAACTGGGGGGTCAAAAACGTATATACCCAAAAAAATTTATACGAAAACTACATACTATCCACTACTGTGCGAAAAGTTCGGGGTGTCGGCCATCCTCTCCCGCCCATTAAAAGCTTCGCCCATGCGAACAATACTATGATTATATTCCTTAATCTTACTATATAATAAAAGAAACTATTTTTGGGACACTTGTCATCATATTAGACCATCTCTTATAGATAATTATTATTTTAATTTAATCTCTTCTAATTAATTATAAATAACCCTTCTACTAAATATTATTTAATTTAATATCTTATATTATAGACAACTCTCCTACTAAATATTATTAGTTTAATATCTTATGGATAATTATTATTTAGTTTAATCTCGTTCTCATTTATAATATTATTTATTTGAATTAATTATGTTTGAACGTTTTGTTTAGTTTGGTATCAAATAAATTTTACGAAACTTAAAATAAAATTAACTAATATTATTTATCATTTATATATTTACGGAGTTTTAAATAAGAGGTTAAATTTATTGAGACTTCGTTAACAAATTTTGCAACAACAGAATAATCTATTTTATCACGAAAACCAAACTTTGTATTAATATATTAAATATTTTTATTTTCACTATACACAATTACATTTACTTGACCCATGTAACACATGAGGTTTTTTAAGATATAACTTTTTATCATTTGATATATAAAATTAGATTTATTCAATTCGTACAATACATGGGGTTTTTTAAGGATATATACTTTTTATTATTTATTACAGAAAATTACATTTATTCAAATCGTGTAATGAATATATTTTTAAAGATGTAATTTTTTATTGTTTGGTATATAAAATTACATTTATTCAACCCGTGTAATAAATGAGGTTTTTTAAAGACGTATTATTTTATTATTTGGTAAACAATATTACATTTATTCAACTCGTGTAATACACGTGGTTTTAAAGATATAACTTTTTTATTTGGTGTATAAAATTACATTTATTCAACCCATACAATATGGTTCTTATAGATATAACTTTTTATTATTTAATATATAAAATTATATTTATTCAACCCGTATAATAAATGAGGTTTTAAAGATATATTATTTTATTATTTAGTATATAAAATTTATTTATTCAACCCCGTGTAATACACGAGGTTATAACCTAGTAGACTTATATAGCTTATTCTGTTACAATCAACTACTAGTTGAGTTCCAAAAATGGTAGTACGCAAATTTGTTAAGCAAAATATAAACTAAAGCATACCATGTACCAACGACTTGCTCTTCATTGCCACAAGACATTTTATAAGTGCATATATAATGTATAATACTATAAATTAAAAAGGGGAAATGGACTGTATCACCCTCAACTATACAAAATTGGCCAATATCACGCTCAACTTTCAAGTTGGCTCCCACCACCCCCTACTCGACAAGTTGGTGTCACTGTCACCCCTTGGTTAAAAAAATACTAACTGAGTTAGTATTTTAATCCTATGTGGCAATCAGATGCTGACTTGGAAGCATACGTGGACAGGAACTTGATATATCATCTGTTTACCATCAATTTAACCATTTAACCCTAATTCCCAATCAAAGTCATCTTCTCCCCATCAATTGCAGACGAAGATCAATTGCAGGATTCAGTCATCGCCATTCTTGCCCTAATACCTCCTCCCCACAGCCGTTCTTCCCCTAATTGCCCATTGAAACATTCAGTCAACATGCCGTCGTCTTCTACCTCTGCTCTAATTCGAAAACCTAAAGTCTTCAAGGTCGATTTGGATGGGAATGTGTACTGTCATCACGACATTGTTGCTGTTCTTCGTGTAGCTGGTCTTAAAAGCGAAAGACATGGTGAAGAATTTTACGGCTGTTATCACTGGCCTGTAAGTTGAATTTGCTTATCAATTTGGTGTTATTTCCATTGCAATTTCCTTATAGTTGTTTTGTTTTGCAGAGAGGGGATTGCAAATTCTTCCTCTGGAAAGAAGATGTTGATAAGATGTTCGTTGAACGTTCATACGGCACCTCAACTCAAGTGACGTTTAAAGACATGAAGATAAAGAACCTTCAATTACACAATATGTTGTTAATAGAAGAGAACAAGAACTTGAAAGCAATGAGATTTGACACAAAGACGAAGTCGAAGAAACCATATGTGCTAACCTTTGTAATTGCAATTGTCATATTGTTGTATTTGTGGAATTAGTATTTATAGATAATGAACTGTTGTGGTATTTAGTGTTTGTAACCATTTGTGCCCACTTGTTATGAAATGAAGTGTTTTGTTACTTTGACTCAATTGGACATCTAAGTTAATGTACATGTTGGCCATACTTGCAAGTGATTCAAACTGCATATGCAGCCAAAATGGCCAAAGTTTGACCAAACTACAATCAAACTGTAAGTAGGTGCAGAATTGCCTAAAGTTTGACCAAACAATAGTCAAACTGTAACTAGGTGCATAAATGGCCAAAATATGAACCAAAGTGCAACTGCACTTGCAAGTGACTCAAACTGCATAACTAGGTGCAAAATTGGCCAAAGTTTGACCAATTTGCAGTCAAACTATCACTAGGTGCAGAATTGGCCATATTTTGAACCAAAATGCAAGTGCACTTGCAGAAACAACAGACCAAAGTGCAGAAACATCAGAATCACCAAACCAACACCAAATCAAACAGCAGAATCACCAAAGCAAAACATACAAAACAGAAAGCATGGTCATCAAATTTTTGAGTCAACCTTGCATTAATGATAAAACCTTGCATTAATGATAAAACCATTAAAGGTTTCTGCCATGTTGTTTACTATTACATCACACTTGGTGTGGGTGTTCAAATAGCACCTGTTAAACCACTTGGGATTCTGCTTCAGTAAGGCCTCTACTGCATCAGGATTGATTGCTTTCATGTCTTCAATTGCTTGTAGATAGTCACTTTCAGAGTAAGCCCTAGCTGATTTCCAAAACAACTCTTTCAGCTCCTCATCTTTGAATGATTTGTGCCAATTGGCATAGATGTGCCTTGCACAGTTTCTATGCTCTGCATATGGCCACATCATTGAAACAGCATTTAACAGACCCTGCCAAAGCATTTAAACATAAGTAATGAATAACTAAACAACTGATTTAGGAAGACAGAATTGAGTAACAACCTTTTGCTGGTCAGAAATCAATGTCCATGAAAGCCTAGCATCATTTACTTCCAAACATAGCAGTAGCTCATGCATGAACCATTCCCAACTGTCATTGTTTTCTCCTTCAACAACTGCCCAAGCCACAGGATACATCTGGTCATTAGCATCCCTCCCAACAGCAGTTAACAACATTCCTCCAAGGAAGGTCTTTAGAAAACACCCATCTAAGCACAACACCTTCCTGCATCCAGCTAGAAACCCTTTTTTAAGACCATCAAAACATACAAACAGTCTGAAGAATGCTTCACATGTGGCCTCTGGATCTAGATTAATGAAACCTGGTGGAGCAGTTTCCAACTTGAAAGTTGATGATGGATTTGCTTTCCTTAATGCATTCAGATATGAACCAATCTTACTGTAATGATCTCTCATAGATCCATGAAGCTTCTTATGTGCACTTTTCTTAGCCTTATAAGCTAACCACTTACTTATAATCACCTTGTACTTTTGTCTGACAGCATTTATGATTTCCTTAGCAGACCAGTGTGGTTTGGCCTTAAATAAAGGTAGGAACTCATCACCTATAAACTTAGCAGTTAGTTGCCTATTCTTTATCATGTTTCTTTGGCAAGTGTGATGGTTTTTCACACTTTTAATCATGTAACACTCTTTCCCTGTGTGCATTGAACAAAATAGATAGAAAGGACACCCTGCTACACACTTGACTACTACACGACCTTCTTGTTTGCTATCACTCTTTGCTATGAAAAGATTCCTGCCATTAGACACAGCATATCTTCTAACTGCCTCCTTAAAGGAATCCCTTGAAGCAAACCTTGTCCCAACTTTCCAAACAAACTTCTTCCAGTTAGTTTCTGCACTTACACTAGGAGCAGTTTCCCTAAACTTTTTACCTCGAACATCATCTTCTTCACTATCACCTGGTGTGGCAACATCACCATCTGATTCTTCATAACTACTGTATCCCTCTACATGTGCACAACCTGCATCATTAGATTCATGCAAATTACCTTCTTTTTCATTATGTTTGATACACTCTTCAAGTATCGTCTTTGTGGCTGCTTCTTCATCCTTGGTAGCTTGTTTAATTGCATCTTGTGATTGTTTCCATTCAAAATCTTCTCTGTCTGAATCTAAGCCAACCAATTCTTCCAAAACCTCATCCTCATCAGAATAACAATCCTCATCATCATCACAACTGGACTCTTCATTGTAATCACTGTCTTCACTGTCCTGTTCTAAATCAGCATCTTTATCACTATCTTGACCAATGACTTCTTCATGTACAACCTCTTTAAGATTTGTTTCCTTATCTATATCAAATGCCCATGAAGCCTCGTGTACTGGTTCTTCAACAACCTGTTTAACAATTGGTTCTACACCTGATGTACTTCCAGATCTAGGGACTTCAGGAGTTGTAAAACATTTACCAGATGCCCTACCCACTTTCACGTGTACTACTTTTTTTTCTGGGCTTGGGTACTAGTTTTTTGGGTTGGGCTTGTCGTTTAATGGGCTGGGAACTAGACTTAGGTTTACTGGGCTGGGTACTGGACTGGCAACTGGACTGGGCCTGTGGTTTACTGGGTTGGGAACAGTGGTGGGTCTTATGTTCAGACATAATTGGGCTATGTTGAACAAAGACTTCAATGAACGGTTCACCCCAATTTTTAGCCTTCATTGCAAGTTCCAACACATCTTTATCATCACGAAACAGTTTAAAATCACCATTATCCGCATCCATCCCATACATATAAAAATCCCTACTTTCATACTCGTTGGTTTCCAGTGCATAATCACGTAGTTCAAAGTATGCGATATGATCAAAATCCATTTGGATTAACTTAGAATAACCATCAATATACTGAGGTTGATCAAAAGAGAAATCAAGACAACCACCGTACCAAAGCATAACATCTATACGCTCCATAACTTAAATCCGTGTGTAAAATCACAATGCAATCAACCCTAACATAAACCTTACCTCTTGGGAGTCTGAATTTTGCCTGCAATCGTCGATGATGAAGGAACTAGGGTTTGATCGCCAACATCGAAGTGAACTGGTGAACTGATGAAATGCAACTGATTAGAGAGGGAAATGGGTTATTTATTGAGGTTCCTGTCCACGTATGCTTCCAAGTCAGCATCTGATTGCCACATAGGCTTAAAATACTAACTCAGTTAGTATTTTTTTAACCAAGGGGTGACAGTGACACCAACTTGTCGAGTAGGGGGTGGTGGAAGCCAACTTGAAAGTTGAGCGTGATATTGGCCAATTTTGCATAGTTGAGGGTGATACAGTCCATTTCCCCAATTAAAAACAATAATATTAATACATATCTTCGCTGGTTTTATTTATGCAATTGTTTCCTATAAAACGCAATTTCCGTCAGAGGCGGATGCGGATCTAGCGTGGGTGGGGTGGGGTTGCATGGGCTGCCCTTTAATTTTTTGACGAAGTACAATTTTAATGCAATTTTTATGTATCAGCTACTTTTGCTCAAATATTCCATAGGCATAAACCCTTTAGCCGTTCTAATTAGTAAACATCTAGAATGAAGCTCCAGTTAATTTCCTGACTGACCCCTTTGAGGGGAGGTCCACTTTACGCCCGGCGGATATCCTTGTGTTTGGATGGGAGGGGGGAAACACGCTTGTGTAGATCTAACTGGGGTCTCCCCCCTTGTCGGGCTCAAGGACAAGGGCTTTGTCGTAGGGCAAGCGGTGCTCAAGGCAGAGGCGAGCAAAGTGGCAAAACATGAGAAAGCCTGCCTGGAGAATCAACATGTGTTTGTCCCGTTTGCGTTTGATACCTTTGGTGGTCTCGCTCCTGACGCTGTGCGACTTTTGAATCGGGTTCAAAAAGTCTTTAATAGTAATTCTTCGTCGCTAAAGGTTTCATACTTTGTATTTAGTAGAATTGGTTTATCTATTCAAAAGGGGGTGGTGGCGCAACTTGTTGCCCGACTACCTGCCATTGCTTTGTAATTGCCATTTTTTCGTGTGGAATGATATCGAGAATACTTATAGCCAAAAAAAAAAAAATTTAAAGATTTAAAAGAATGAAGCTTTCTCGCATTTATTTATTATAAATATATATATAAGTTGTTGCCATTTACTGATTTTTAATCAAAACACACCCTATATATAGAGAGAGAGATATAACCCGTTGATATACTGAACTAATCCTAAATCTTGATTATCAATACATAAGTCTAAATTAATGGTCAAAATTTGATGATGAAAATACACTAGTGTATTTTATGATTTAATGATGTAAATCAATGACCAGAATTTGTTCACTCAGTTCACAAATACACCAGTGTTCACTCTAGAACTCTTCTTCACATTTAGTTTTTTTTAGATCTTATTATATAAATTGGCTTCGTTTACCGTTTCGTTAATTTATAATATAATATAATACTTTATAAAATTCTTAATATACCGTTGCGGTGCCTATTTTTGTCCACTTTTTCATAAAAGTTTTGTTAAAAATCAAATTGGTCATATATAATTGATTTCTTTGTTTTCTTTACCAAGCAAACCATACCGATACCATCTGAAAAATTTTGGTAGCGATACTAGTATTTGGTATTGTGGTTTCCGGTAAGGATTTCGTTGAAAAAGAATTTGTATTCGCAATAGAGTATTTTTTTTATATATAGTAAGCTATAGCGGGTGTTGAAACTATATACCGGTATCGCAGCGAATCAAATTATACCGTCCAAACGATATCGGTACCATGTTGAATATTTCGGCCAAACAACATCGGTACGTGTATCGGTACCATCGGAACCGTTACTGATGTTCGTTTTTATGATTTTGATCGATATAATATATATGAAGATATCATTTTGTGTATATTACGACTTTATCTTTTGAGTTTTGTCTTTTCATTGGTTTACCGGGTGCAAGGATTGTATTGATTCCTTCTCAAAAAGAACTGATACTAATTAAATAAAGCATCCTATTATTTCTTCTTACACTTTCTACGTTAACTATCCTTTTTTTAATCTACCGTGCTGCATATAATGCCAATATTTTTTTTTTCAATAGTGCCCTGTATTTTAAATCAATGCATTGAACAATATTTAACAACAAAAACTATATTTAACAAGGGAAATGTCGCAATATGAACTTAGCAAAAATATAACAATTACAATATCATGTATATAGATTAGTAAAAACCATAGGCCTTTTAATCTCATCTCAAATATGTATTTTAAGGAGTAATATTATATCTCTATGCATTCTTTTAAAATTCTTAAAAGTCACACAAACTAATACATCAAACCTTCATCTTCGGAACTCATATATCATAATCACACAAACTAATACATCAAACCTTCATCTTCGGAAGTTATATATCATATGAACATAAAAACAAGTTAAACCACTCAGGATTCATATATCCTCATATGTAAATGCTTTTGAGCAAATTTCACTAACTTCTCCATTTCACTGGGACTGTCGATTGTGCCATTGTGATTCGAATCAGCCGCTTCTATCGCTTTTTTCGCCTTCCAACTCCCAAACCACATCTTAAGACTATGAAGCGCTTCTTTGAATTCTTCTTTACTGATACGACCATCATGGTTGTCATCATAAATGCGCAACCATCTTTTAAATTCATCAACGGTCATTGATCTATTCTGTTCCAATCGCATGCATTGCATGATCGCCATGATTCTTAATGCTTCACAATCTTGGTTAAAGAATGAACCGGGTGGTGAAAATGGTGTACATGTATTTGAGTTATGGATAATGAATTTATATACACTGGCTAAAGAACTTAATTAGGAATGTATGTATTAATAATATTTTTGAAAAAGTTCTTTCTTTTTGTTTAAAAAATACATTATATATAGGCACTAAATAAACAGTAGAACCAATTTTAAATAACTTTTTATAGCTGAATGTTAGGACGTACCTTTTTAAGCGGAGTGATACCTACCGTGTCTGAGAAATAAAATATTTATAGGTATTGTAGCACAATTTTAGCATGAAAAGGTTTACGCTTCTAGGTTTAAATAATTAGCAGGTAAATCATATTTTAGCATGACACGTAGAATCTTATAAATTTATTCTTAGTAAATTACTACTTTAGTTCTCTTTGTTTGTTTTGAAAGTTCGAGTTTAATTAACTCGATTCAAGTATTACATAACTTGAACTCCAAAGATGAGTAACGCATTCTTTAGAAAAGAGGCGCAAAGTCTGTTTTGATTTTATGATGATTGTTCACCTTAATTAAAACCTTATTATTTATAGATTTGAGGTTCACCAAACGTAAACTATTATTTAGAACTAGTTCTATACCCGTCTGGTGGACGGGCATTTTCATGTCATAATTACATAAGTTTTTTTTTTCATTCTAAACACAAACATTATATTTTTTTAAAAGAATCAAAATGTGTAGAATGTTTCATTAAAAGGGTTCATATTAACATGCATATTATGCCTAAAAACTTGCCAAAGCAAGGTTGGAGGCAATTCCAATGAATCTAGATTGCATCGACTCTTTAAGTGGGCCATGGACTAGTAAAACATAAGAAAGAACATGGGGACAACATTTCAATTGTATTCATATGACTAATTTACAAATTAACAATGTCATGGTAGATGATGTTCATACTGACAAACCAATCACAACCGAAACACACACATTATTTTCTTACATTGAAGAGCCTACAATATTCCATCTGTGTCCACATAAAATGCAAAAATCAACCCTTAACATGCATTATCCTTGGTACAAAACATCATATATCTGGGCTTATTTCATGCTAAAGTCAAGACTAACTTCGTGTAAAAGAATTATGTGACTTATAAAAAATCTCCAATAATTATGTCTGTTACCTTCTAAAGCATAATAATAATCACCCCTATCATCAACAAATAGTGGTCTTGAAATCCGATGTTCATCCTATTATAGTCGTTAGCACGCTCCGGGTTCTGACTGACAAAACAAAATTTCAGTAAGCTATTTACATAACTAAAATAACAAATTGATGTAATAAAGAAAATAATGATAAATTTGAGATCATTTTGCCAACCTAGCAAGCCTTGATTCAAATTTAACGTGATGCAATTATGTAGTGATTAATTCATTTGACCATTAAGCATCAAGCTAGTCCTTTCTTTATGGTTGCTTTTAGGTTTTAATTTAGAAACCTCATAATTAGGTTCCAAATGCCTACCACCACTGCACAACCTGAAACTAAAAGTAAGAAACATCAAATAATTTACAACCAAATAAGCACATGTGGAGAGTTCAAATGAGAAGAATTAAAAATTAAGAATAAAAAAAATAAAGGGTAGAAAGGTAATTTGAACAAATCATTTAATGAGTCTATTATTTATCTTTGCTATTCAAATTAATGAACTCTAATCATTTAATGAGTCTTTCTTATAAAATAGTTGTGCACCTTACACAATAAAAACAATCTTGCACATGATCTTACATTTTCAACGTTTCCTACACCATTAAAACAATATTTTGGTGTAGGATACAGAATGTGTAAGACTCAGACACTTTTAAATAATTTTACGACTCATAATAAAATATGTGTATGACACAAAATTTTTAAATAATTTTGTCACTTCTAATAAAATTTGTGTAGGAGCCAATACATTAATGATGGTGAAAGAGTAATTTATGGTTGCATTAATAAGACTTGAGTAACTCTTTAAAATATTTATTAATATTCTACATAAAAATGTCTATACTACCCTTAGTAGTTAAAGCATTAATTAAAAGTTGACAAAAATGATATCTTAATTTACAACCATTGATCAAAAAAATATAGGGTCTAGATTAATTTATTTTTTATTCTTTTAAGAAGATTCTTCTCAAATGAACCTCCCCATAAGCACATTAGGACACTTGTTTATACAAAAATTATATGAATAAAACAATTTTGAAAATTCAAATAAAGATTATAAAATCAAAGACGGAGAGTTAATACAATACAAACATAGTTAAGATATCGATCATACTTGGGATGCTCTGATTTGCTACTACATTTGGTCACGCAAAGGTTGCAAGAAAAAAATAGGATTGGTTTAAAAATCAAAACAATACAACCATTTTTTTGGTTAAGATCAGATAAACATCACATGCATGCCTACTAAGATTCAAATGTTATCAAATTATGCAAGGATTACAAGTGTAGTAATAGTCCAAATGGTTAATAAGAGCTTAGTTATAAACGGAAGATACAGTATCGCTCAAAGAGTAGCTGTACCTGAATGCTTAAAACTTGCTTGATAAAAAAGAGATTGGATTATTACCTCAATATCAGACTTTTTATAATTATATATAATATAAATACATTAATTAGAAAAATGATTAAAAAAAGAGTGTTGGTGGGGCAACTCAACTCGACCAATCTGTATACGTGCGTAAGTTTGTGTGTGCGTGAGCGCGCACACACAAGCGCATGTGTTGTTGCAACTTGCAAGTGCGTGTGGGAAAATAGGTAATCTTATACCCTTATGTGAGTAGCAACATTTGTCACAAGAGGCAGAATGCCATATTCAGCTGATAGCCCAACCAAGGATGATATGAAGATATACCTCTCTTCTACAGCAATGAAATCAGCCCAGATATCTGATAATTATTGGATGATGTGAAGATATACTAACTAATAGGAGCTAGTGGACGATGGAGCCATGGCTATGGAACAATCAACCATAAGTTTTGCAGGCATTGTGGGTTCAGGTGCTACTTGGAGCGAGCTCCTGATTTAACTTGTCCCTCTTTTTTTTTATCTCCTTGTGTTTTGCATAGGCCCGGCAAATATACACCCTTTTCATATAACAAATATGAAGGTTAAGTAGAGTCAAACATATGTTAAAAAGGTAAAAAAAATTGGTTACCTTCACCAACAGCGAGACTGGAGTAGAGATCAACAATGTTGGGGCAACCATTATAACATTGAGTCGAGCATGGTTTCTGAATGAACAGGTAGCCTAGAAGGGTATCAAATGAGATCACGATAACATTACTCTTAAGGCTGCACACCTCTAGGCATTTATCACTTTTAATTCGGTTTGTCACTTGATCGGTATCAATTTGTGAGATCCTGCAAACAAACACCTCCTTGTCACTATGTCAGTCATTTTTCTCAAGCACACAAAGCTTCCTGTTTAATGCCACAAATAATTAAAAGGAATCAATAATTAATAGACCTCTTAATAATTATCCGAAATCAATTAAGCAAATGGAAAATTGAGTAATCTACACATATCTTAAGAATGAAATCAGCACAACAGGGAACATATTGTCCAATAGAATTACAAAAAGTATAGATTACAACTACAAAAGATAGATTATAGTATGAGAGCTTAATCAAACCAATTCCTTATTGATTTGAGGCGGATTGACAAAATGTCATCTTTCACACACAATTAAAGAGTCCTTTTTCACAAAATAAACTTGAAACAAAAGTCACATTTGGTATTAGATGAACTTTGCCCTCTTTTCATACTGAAAGACAAATTCTCAATGCCTCCTATTCAGCACTGTAGGGTAATAGATCAAAATACAATATACAACTTTCGTTGTTGCTACCAATAGGTCACATGCCATAATTATTTTTTTAATAAATTACTATTGTATATACGTAACACATAATCAACAATCATAATCACAAAGCTTCAGTGGGCCAATAATCTATAAACACTATTAAAAATATTAACATCACCAGAATTTGAACTTGAGGAAGTAATCAACAATTGAAAGAATAACTAACACGGTTCACAAATGAATAATTACACATTACACAAAACCCAAAATTGAAATATCAAATCCTCTTTAGTTAAGCATGCAACATATTTACAAGGTAATTACCTCAAGTTTCTGAATGAACATGGTTTTCAAATCCAACCAGCAGTTGTATGAAAGGGATTAGCCGACATTGAGATTTTGAAAGGGTAATTTATAGCAATAAGGAGCGATCCTTAACGGGGAGAGAGTGAGACTGGGATTGTGGAGAAAAATATATAGAGAGAGAGACCAGAGAACGTGGTTATTCCACGAGAAATCTGGAGGGAGAGTAAAACCTCCTACAGCTGCTCCTAGACAAAATTTGTGAATTTAAACGGTCTAGATTAAAAGTTCAGGAGCTTAAATGGTCAGATCATCCTAAAAAGTAGTTGAGTTTAATGGGAACATAAGAATATATAATTTACGTAAAAATCTTACGTTTGTTGGGAAATACGTGTTTTATACAAATGTGTGAGTCGATTATATAACAATAGAAGTGAAATCTTAAATCTAAATGTCGCATTACGAAACATATATATCATTCAACCACTAGTAGAAAACCGCTACTATTCCCATGTTAATTTCCGTGGGTAACAACAGTTACGCACGGATTTCTCACGAAAACGGGTTGTAGGAATTCTGCTTGTGGGTAATCCTTTTTCAAACGCATTTCCTACAGATTTTCCTACTCATTTCCCACACAAATGTTTCGTTGGAATTCTCCTACTCATTTCTCACGGAATTAATTTCTTAACTTTCTAACGTATTTCCCATGGAATATTTCGTTTTTAAAATTTTATTTTTAAATCAATTATATTTATTTTAATTATATAATTTTTATATTTTTAAATTTTCTTACACAATTCCTACGATTTTTTTTCTTCCTATACAATATTAACGGAATTTAATCATTTTTCCTACACAATTCATACGAAAATAGTTTTTTCCTGCGCAATTCCAACGGAATATATTCTTTTTTCGTACGCATTTCCTATGAAATTAGTTTCTTTTCCTACACAATTCCAACACAATGTATTCTTTTTTCCTACGCATTTCCTACGAAATTATATTTTTTTCCTGCACAATTCCAATGGAATGTGACTAAACTTGTTTCGTGTTTTTCCTACACATTTCCTACGAGATACACACTACTACAAAATGGAATATTAAACGGGGTGATTTGGGCTTTAAGACAGGGTTTCTAACCCTGTCTTAAAATGGGGTTTTATTAAACGGGGTTCAAACTAGCCCCCCGTCTTAAACAAATGAACCTCGTCTTTTGTCAATTCCAAACCTGTCCATATTAAGCCAATATATATATACACCAATTCAAACCTTTTTCAAATCAATGAATACACATTCAATTCGAAATAACCGGTCAAATTGCAATTCTTTGCTAAATGTATAACAAACTACATTAAATTTCATAAATAAACTAACACAATTCTAAAATTTACTAATAAAGCTAAACTAATGGAATACCTAACTCTTGAAAAAAAAATCCAGCGTCAACGTCTTCAACAAAATCAATATATCATTATCCGTAATCTCTCTTGTGTACATAATCCCATTTATAAAGTCATTTGCTTTCTTGTTCACAAGCGCTTGAAGACTACAACATAAGATAATAACACGAAGAAACGTTTTTACTCAGTACCTACAGGAAGACCCCAAATTACAATCCAAAACGTGTAACACATGGACTTATCGACATAAGTCAAATGTACTTGATACATCAAGTATATACACTGAACTAATCATTAAAAAGTGACAAGATTAATTTAAAAAAATAAGGTTGTCAAACTGATCACCTGATAAGCTTTGATAAGCTTTCAGTCTTCAATCTTATTATGAAGGGGTATTGGATTTTAATAATCCCAAGTTTCACTAATTGGCCGATAATAATCCCAACTTCAAAAATTGCCTACAACAGTCCCAACTTGTAAGATTTTGGCCACCAATGATCCTTGTCTAACTGGGTTAGTTAAAAGTGACGTGGCAGGTGACGTGGCAGCTGACGTGTTTAAAAACTTAAATGTTAGGCTGTTGACGTGGCACAATCACCACCTCCACCTCCTCCTCCTCCACTGCCACCACCATCTCCTCCAGTCACCACCATCATCTCCGACCACCTCCATCATCTGCCACCTTAAAACCACCAAAGGAGACCACCACTTGTCATCTCCAACCTCTAGTGACCTTCTCCGTCGCTCAAAACTTCAAAATTTCCACCATATCTAGGTATCACGTTTTTCCGGTTAGGCGGTTGGAGTTGTGGATGGCAGTTTAATGGTGGTGGCCGGAGGTTGGAAGGGTGGGGTGTTCGGTGGATATGGTGAATCGGAGGTGATAGTGTTTTTCCGGTGCTGGAAGACTGTGGGTGGAGGTGGAGGTGGAGGTGGTCGGAGGTGATGGTGGTGGTCGGAGATGATGGTAGTGGCTGGAGGAGATGGTGGTGGCAGTGGAGGAGGAGGAGGCGGAGGTGGTGATGGTGCCACGTCAGCAGCCCAGTCAGCAAAAAACTAACTGGGTTATAACCCAGTTAGCAAAGGATCATTGGGGGCCAAAATCATATAAGTTGGGATTATTACAGGCAATTTTTGAAGTTGGGATTATTACCGGCCAATTAGTGAAACTTGGGATTATTAAAATCCAATACCCCTATTATGAATAATATTGATGATAAATTGGATTCCTACGCATTACCTACTAATGATTAAAATGGAAATGAATTCCGTCGGAATTTTGTCGGAAATTGCCGACACTTTTCCCATGCACACCTATTCCTACGAATTTCCGACTAATGGTTAAAATGAAAATGGATTTCGTCGGAAATCTGTCGGAATTTTCTGACACTTCTCCTACGCAAATCCATTTTCCACTTTTTTGTCGCTTTTTTTGTCAAAAAACTAAGACCCTTTCTTATACGTCGGAGTTTCATAGGAAAAGTGTCGGCATTTTCATTCGTAGGAAATGTGTAGGAAATTTTGATAGGATAGTAGCAGTTTTCTAGTAGTGAACTATTTGATTTAAAACATTTTTTAATGTGTCATCACCTTGTTGAAAATGAATATTCATTCTAAAACATATAACTTTATAATGTTTTTATATAAATGTGTAATATTCTAACATGTGTTATTGGCACTTTGATAGTACCATAGTCACATGAAACGTGTTACGCTCCGGTACCCGGTATGGAAATCGGTAAGCAGTTTGTGCCTTTCTAAAGATCGGTACGTTGGGGGTAGGTTCATAGGGAACACTAATTTGGTACGTGGTACGGTGTATCCTATGGCGTACCACTGTAGTCTGGTACATGTATCATATATATAAAAAAGTACAAAATAGATCTTTCATTAAATTGATTGTTACAACACGTATTTATACTTAACATGGGATGGATAATAATTATAGTGTGTTAATTGTAGTGTGAAAAGTTAATGGCGCCAATTAAAAACAGGGGGAAACAGAACTGTTATAAATCTTTCCAATAAGTGTCAACTGGCTTTTCAACTTCCGGGCCGTATCGGAATCTCGGCCACTACAATCGGAAACGCGTTTCAGATTGATTAAAAACGTGAATTTAGCGATTGGAACACTATTGTAGAACACAATCGGGAACGGTTCAATTTAGTGATCCAGTACGCGTACCAGAGGCGATTGGGACATTTCTGTACCGTGATTCGGTACGAACGATCTGGTACGCGGTTCACGGGTCTTTTAGCATTCCCTGTTACTATGGATAGTACACTTTAGTCTTTGTGCCACTGGAGCGCCATCTTAATATTTTTTTAACTTTTGTGCAACTTGAGAGGTTCAGACGGGTTGGTTCTAGTGTGGATTTAGGTCGTGACAAGCAATGGTGTCGCATAGCCATATGGCGTGCCTGGTGCAGCATCCCATGAACTATTGGTTAACGGAAATAAGTCATGTGGCGTGCGAACCTGAGGGGATGACTCGTGTGGCTCATACACCAACTCAATTTGCGGACCATAACATGATGTTGCAACATGTAGCCCTGTTGGCGTTGGAATCCTTGCACGGTGTTTCTGGTCCAACTTGTTAGTCATGCAGTACAGTTGGAGTATAGTTGTAGCTTGCATATGTTAGTCATGCAGTACAGTTGGAGTATAGTTGTAGCTTGCATATGCACTTGACCAATGCGAGTCAGTAGCACCACTACTCGTGCGCAAGGTATCATTTGATGGAGTGAAGTAACCACTAAACAGTTTCAACTAGAGTCATCATGACAATTTTGGTTGGACAAAAATTTAATCCAGATTAATGAAGTTTAATTCTGTTTATTACAAATTAAACTTGCATTCCTCTTCTTGTCTGAGCCTAAAATGAACGATAAGGTTTAATTATCAAAAGCAACAAAAAAAAAAAAAAAAAAACATACACTCGAATATATTAGAGAATCGAAAAAGAGAACTTTTTTTTCAGGAGATTAGAAAGGACTCTCTATTTGTCCTAATTTCTTTTCTTTTCCTTTTTTTTTGTCGAAACCAAAAACACCATCAAGCATGCTGTTATCTCCTGTGCAAGAGCCATCTCCAATAATACACATAATATTCCAGTTGTATTGCCCTGGGAGACGTTCTTCTAATAAGGGGCGCAAAAATTTGTTTCAAGAGATATGTGCTAAACACGAAGCCTCAACCATAACGGATTACTCTGTTCAATTTGTAGTCAAGAACCTCGTTGAAGAGGTTGGTTTGAATCTTTTCTTTTATGTAACGCTAATTACATTATCTGTAGTTAGTTTTGTATATGATATAGTACAACATTTTCCCACATCTACAAAATAGTATGTTTCACACAATTTATTAACATTATTTGTAGGTAGTTTTGTATATGATAGTCCTATATTTTCCCACATCTATAAAGATAGTATGTTTATCACAATTTGTACTTATTTTAAGAAACAAAATGACCAATTTTGCATAGGGATCACACTGATTCTTAACGTAAAGTTATGTACTTGCAACTTTGCTGAAGGTTTTTAGTTTAAAATTAAAAACATTCATTGTACCATCATCAGAAAAGTTAAGGTAGGGTTTGAGAAGAATAAGATGTAGAAAGGTCTTACCTCTACCCTGTATGAATAGAGATATTGCTTCCAATGAGACCCCCGACTCGATCATAGTTTTGCATCAAGCATTGGACAAAAAGGACATAACACTCAACAATCAGGACAAAACAAAGGCCGATTAGTGCATGTACCATTTTGTCTTTCGGCTGCATCGTCACTGCATGATGCATGATTAACGGTTCGTCGCTTTTAACGTTATTTTCATGAAATTAGTAAAATAATATTAAAATTAGTGCAATGTTACTTTTACCCTCGAAAAACCCACAATGCAAGGGGCTTAAAAAACATTAACCGTATATAGGCACTAAATAAAAAAGTAGAACTAATGTTAAATGAGTGTTTAAAGTTGAATGTTAGGACGTATCTTTTTCAAGTAGAACGATACCCACTGTATTAATTTAAAGGAATTATAGCACAAGTATAGAAATTTTACTTTTACCCTCGAAAAACCCATATATATTACATGCGCACAATGCAAGGGGCTTAAAAAACACTTATCGTATATAGGCACTAAATAAAAAAGTTGAATGTTAGGACGTACCTTTTTCAAGTAGAACGACACCCACTGTATTAATTTAAAGGAATTATAGCACAATTTTAGCATGATAGGTCTAGGCTTTTAGGCTTAAATAATTATATTGGAATTATAGCACAATGTTAGCATGATAGGGTCTAGGCTTCCGGGCTTAAACAATTAAAGATCATGTTATATATACAACTCTTTCCTTTATTTCGACACCTTAAATACGATTTGTATAGAGTTATACGAGTTATATAGTTTTTTTCAATTTTTACCAAAAACCGATGTGTCAGATCTTGTCTAATTGGCTGGACCTATACGACTCGTATATGTTTACACTGGTCATATAGGCAATGGCGGAACCAGACTTTTGTGACCGTAGGGTCGCAGTGTAACTTTGATATAAACAAAATTTATAAATATATTTATTAATTTTGAAAGATATACTACGATCACTATAACAATTTTAAATTGCTAACGGTAGCTAGATATTTTTACTTTTGTTTTGTGTCTTTTTATAAAAAAGTTTATTATAAAAAATAGTTCTCTACATTATTAATTAAATTAAATTAAACAATATTAGGTAAAGAGAAACGGTATTAAGTAATTAAATAAAATTAAAAAGACAAAATAACAAAAGAATTTATAGAGTTTATATATTTTTAATTACTAAATCAACGGAAAATAAAAAAGATACAATAACAAAAGAATTTATAGAATTTATATATTTTTAATATAATAAATCAAAAAGATCAAATAACAAAAGAATTTATAGAATTTATATATTTTTAATATATTAAATCAAAGGAAATTTTAAGTTTGTAACACAAAACGAAACGGATGCTGATGTCATTCTCAAATAAAGCTGATTTAATTTTTTCAACTTTTAAGCCCAAACATCATTTACTAAGTTTTGAATTAGGTCAGTAACTTAAAAACGTTGGCAGTCTCGATGATAAATCGATAATATTATTAAGCGTAATGTTGGCAGTCTCGACTCGGAAGAAAAAGGAGATTTCTTTTTGGCTAAAGTGCTAAGAAAAATCAAAAGTGACCTAAAAAGTTGGAGGAAAAAAATAGAGTCATTGAAGAAAAGGAATACATTGTGTTGAGCAAAACGTTGGCAGACCTTGAAAGTATGGCTGAGGTGGCTAAGCTGAATGTTGTAGAAAAGAAAATTAGAATGGAAATTATTTCTAAACTGAAAGCCATGGAGTCTAAGAGGTCAAGGGATTGGCAGCAAAAAGCACGTGTTAACTGGATGAAAAATGTGGATGACAATACATAGTTTTTTCATAATATTGCAAACATGAATAAGGCAAAAAGCAGGGTAAATGGGTTGATGATAAATGTGGCGTGGATTTCGGAACCTCGGGTAGTTATGGAAGAGCTTCGCAGAGGTTTTAAGAAACAATTTTCAGAACCAATAAGGAGAAGACCAAACTTTTCGAACCAAGGCCTCCCAAAACTATTAGCCGATCAGCAAGCGGGGCTGATTGTTCCCTTCTCTGAGGACGAAATCTTTCAGTCCATACGCGCCTGTGATGGGGGTAAGGCCCCCGGGCCCGACGGCTTTACTCTAAAAATTTTCAAAAAGCATTGGAACACTTTTAAACCGGCTCTAGTAAAGATGATGGCTGACTTTCACGTTTCTGGCGAGATAAGTAAGGGTTGTAATGCTTCGTTTATTGCGCGCTTATACCAAAATCAAGCGACTCCCAGGTGAGCACTGATTTCCGCCCTATTTCTCTAGTTGGTTCGATCTATAAAATAATATCAAAAGTTCTTGCGGGGCGCATAAAAAATGTGATGGATAGCCTTGTCTCGCCGACTCAATCGGCCTTTGTGGGAGGTCGGTTCATTCTTGATAGCCCCCTTATAGTTAGCGAAATAGTTGCATGGGCGAAAAAATGCAAACGTAAAATGATGGTTTTTAAAGTAGATTTTCAGCGGGCTTGCGATTCATTAAATTGGAAATTTTTATTCAAACTTATGGGATACATGGGTTTTCCTGAAATTTGGGTGAAGTGGATTAACGGATGCCTTAAGTCGGGGAGGGGTTCGGTGTTGGTCAATGGTTCGCCCTCACATGAATTTCAATATAAACTGGGATTGAGGCAAGGAGACCCTATATCTCCTTTCCTTTTTATCCTCGCTATGGAAGTCCTTGTTATGTTCATCAACAAAGTGGTTAAGGTGGGATTGTACCAAGGATTCAAACTATCTAATGACGGGCCCGTCTTATCGCATCTTTGTTATGCCGATGACGTTCTTTTCATTGGGGAATGGTCGGAAGATAACGCGGTAAGTCTTAATCGTTTCCTTAGATGTTTATTCCTTGTCTCGGGTCTAAAAGTTAACCACCAAAAGTGTCACCTTTTTGGGGTTGGGGTTGAAGAGGCGGATGTGAGAAGGCTTGCTCGGATCCTAAATTGTGGTATTGGTACATTCCCCTTCAATTATTTGGGAATCCCTATAGGTACCAATATGAAAAGAAGTGTTTTTTGGAAACCGGTTGTGGAAAAATTTAGAAAGAAAGTATCGGGGTGGAAAGGTAGACATTTGTCTCTAGCTGGAAGGGTTACGTTGGCTAAAGCCGTTCTTGGTAGCTTGCCCTCGTACTACCTTTCTTTATTCCCGGCCCCTAAGTGCGTTATTAAACAGTTGGAAGGAATTAGACGGGATTTTGTGTGGGGCAAAATGGGTCGAGCACATAAAATGCGGTGGGTGAAGTGGGAAAGGTTCTTAAAACCGAAGGCTCAAGGGGGTGTAGGAGTTGGAGGGATCAGGGCCGTTCCAACGTTTTTGTAGACCCTAAGCGGACTACGAAGTGGAGGCCATTTTGCAAAACATATAAAGATTAATAGAAAAATTAGCTGCTAAAGTTAACCTACGTTTAGTAATTAGCCCTTTTGCCCATAAATTTTCTTCCAATTCCAACAGACCCGACGCCATGAGTGATTACCGTTAATGATAGCCGAAAACTTAGAAAATCGAAAGAGCAGGTTGCGATAGGAGGTAGGAACGATGACTGCTGCTCAATTTTAGGGATTTTTGGCGCTGATTCACGGAATTCGGATGAGGTCGAGTGGTAGATGGTTGCTACAGACTGCAGTTATGTATGTGGTTTAATTTCGAAACTGGGTCTTGAATGTGGGCCTTTTTTCCTAGACAATTTTTATCTGTGTAACTTTATTAAAAAAAAACATGGTTTAGTTTTGCTTTTATTTGAGCCTGATACATATACAATATATAAAACTTTACTAAAAATTGGAGGCCCTTGATTTTTTGTGGCCCTAGGCCCGTGCCTAGATTGGTAAGCCTAACGGGTCGGCCCTGGGAGGGATCTATGATTTAAACTTGGCGATGCTCTCAAAATGGTGGTGGCGATATAAGGCGGAACCTAATCAACTTTGGGCTGCGGTTGTTAGGGCCATCCATTCTTCTAAAAATGCCAACTTTTTCATCCCAGTTAAAAAAACTATCCCTGGAGTCGGAAAGATATTATTGATATTAAGGAGACCCTTGTGAAATTTAATATTTGTATTTGTATTGAAGATCAAATTCGAGTCAATATTGGAGACGGAAAGAAAACTTACTTTTGGTTGGATCGGTGGCTTTTAAACGAACCGTTGAAGGATCGGTTTCCGGATATTTTTAAAATTGCTGCTGACAAAAAAGGGAGTGTCGCTGAACACTTGAATTCTCGGGACGGTTTGCAGCAATGGGGTTGGGACTAGTTGAGAAACCCGATCTCTAGAAGGGAATGGGATTAGATTTCGGGCATTATGAATTTGCTTCAGCAGCAAAGATTGAAATTAAATGGGGATATTTGGTACTAGAACAATGATAGTGGAACAGATTTCTCGGTTAAACACATTAGGCAGCAGATTATGTCCGCAGGGGTGCAAAACAATGTCGATACTACCTTCCAGTGGAATGCTTGGGCGATCTCTAAGAGTAATTTCCTAACTTGGAGAGCTATTATGGGTAAGTTGCCTACCAAAATAGAGCTTCGGAACAGAGGAGTTGTGCTTTCGGATGTTAATTGTGATCGATGCGGATACGGGATAGAAGATGCTTACCATGCCTTTGTAAATTGTTTGTTGGAAAAAGGAATATGGTGGAGCATTTTTGTTTGGGTCAGAGTCCCGCTGCCAAGTGATGTTAACACGGTGGCTAGCCTTGTTGGGAGTATGGATAACGCCCCTGGTTCGAAAAAATGGAAGAAAGTGGTGGATACTATCTTTAAGGCGACTTTTTGGAGGATATGGTACGCGAGGAACCAACAAATTTTCGAGGGGAAGTTCATGCGGGTTCAAGAATTGGTCGAGCAAATCAAAGAAGACTCCTACTTGTGGTTAAAGCATCTTTCGAAACTTCCAGCCGTGTCATGGGAGAGTTGGTTAGATTTTGATATTTCGGGTCTTTTGTAATCTGCTTTTTGTCGTCTCCCCCTTTTTTGTAAGCTTTCCAGCGGCTTGCTGGCTCTTTATATATAGATATAAAGGTGTTTTGCTGTTAAAAAAAAAAACTTAAAAAGGCTCATGTGTACACTCTTGTCTCATTGTCTTCATCATCTAAACCTAATAATAAAATGTCGTCACACCTCATCGGCTAACCGAAGAAGGAAATTTTGGGGATGTACTCACATTAACTTCTTTTCTTCTGATTTTCATTCAACTAGAGAAATAGTTGAGGGGTCAAAGTATCAATAAACATCACCGTTCGATCTTGGTTTGGGATGAAATTTCATCAACCGGAGGGTGGCCGGAGGGTCAACGAACCTTCCTGACCCCCTGTAGTTCCACCACTGCGTATAGGTCCCCTTCTATGGGCCTGTAAACGACTCCTATAGGTGTATACTAGTCGTATTGAATGTGTTTTTTACAACTTTTTATACAATTGTCTATAGTTTTAACAAAGTTTTCTAAAAAAACATTTATTTTTTAAATTAAAAACATTATTAAAAATTTATTGTGTAGTTGATGCGTGTGTAGTGTCGTATATTTTTATTGTATATTTTAAGCCCTTTAACACTTTTTAGCCAAGTTTTAAATTTATAAAACACGATATTTACTAACACTAAACACACATATGGGCAAGTGCACCCATCGTGAGCGTAGTATAGTGTTGGTAAGATACCGAGGTTGTCCAAGGACACAAGAGCTTTTAGTACCGGTTTATCCTCAACGTCTAATCAAATCAAAAGTTTAGAAAAAAATGTTTTAAACTAGAAAAATAAAACTAACTAAAATGCTGAAAAATAAAATAAAATAAAAACAGATAGAAAAGATGAACCACTTGGATCCGACTCGTGTTTAGTGTAACCTTTGATTATTTCCGCACTTTTGCACTTTTTAAGAGATTATCTTAGTTATTGTAGTAGGCCCCTCTTCTGAAGGTGACGTTACCCTCAACCCAGTAGTTTGAGTCAGCAAGGATACAATCCTAAAGGGTTGGATTATTGAAAGATAATTAATTAAGTTATTAATGCATATTGTGGTAGGCCCCTATTCTAGAGGTGACGTTACCCTCGGCTAAGTAGTCTGAGTCAGTAGGGATACAGTCCTAAGTAGCCGGGTTAAAGTTTTAATAGTGTAGGATCGTTTTGCGACCTATATGAGTCGTTCAAAGTCAATACTAAGCTGTTTGAAAGGCGGAAACAGTCAAACAACTGAGAATCAGTGATAGAAAGGTGTAGAAACAGAGAATTATACTTAAAACAGGTTTCTCATTGATATTCAACTTGATTACACGGTGAAAATTAGGCAGCACTTCGTTACACAGTCACTGATTTCGTACCAAATGAGAAACCAACACTGCCTATATATAGGCAACTGATTTCGTACGAAATAGCCAAATGCTATTTCGTGCGAAATGACTTTCAAACACACAAAACATTACATTTTGACATAACTAACCCTACTACAAGCTATCGACATGACCTAGACTGTAGACGTAGGCTATAAACATTATGCACCAACAAACTCCCCCTTGGATATTGCCGGAGTCTTCAGTCAGGTCTTCAAAAAAACTTCTTCACAGGGACTTGAATCTTTCTTCCCTCTGCTTCGGCTTTCTTCTTAATGCACTCTTTAACTTCTCGTTTTCTTTATCAGCTTTCATCTTTTCTTCAGCTTGTATCCTCATCTATTTACCTCTTTTCTCTTCAAGTTTCTTCTTTTCTTTCTCAACTTTCAACGCTTCCTCTTTCTCAATCTCTCTCCACTTTGTCGACCATTTACTTTCAGCATTAATTCCTTTCTGGAAACAAATAGCTACAACCTTCTGAAACTGCATCGCCTGCTCTTTGTCTTCAGCTTTGTAGCAGATCTTGTTTACAAACAAACATTCAATGTCTTTTGCTGAGCAGTTGATAATCCACATCGGATCATACAAGTGGATATATCTAACTTCATTTCCCACCTTGTATGTTATTATTGCTTCAGTTGACAAGTAACTGTACACCTAACACACAAACCCTTTATGGAAATCTTGTTCCATCTTTGGCAGTGGAATATTCTTGATCACCCTGGGTTTCTTTATCTGCAGAATGGTTTCTTCATTTCCAGTCACTGGATTTATCATCCTCACTTTCTTTGGATAATGAGGCTTCCAGTGTTTGAATTCTCTGAAAGCTTCAAACTTGATTAAACCCCAAACAGGCACATCATGCTTTCTGATAGGATAATCCAAAGTTCTGACTTTTGCAAGTTCTTCAACATCCCACCAGGGCAAGGTAATGATATCCAGAATATAAGCAAAATACTGAACACCATACTCTCTACGAATAGCATACGCATTGACCTGTGGTAGAAAGCCCCAACTGATAATGTCACCTAGTGGCACAGCTCTATCTCTCTTGTAAAACTTCAGTGGTCTTTTAAACTTACGTTCAGTACTCTTTCTAAACCATTTTTTCTTCTCTTCCTACTGTTCATCTTTCAGTGAACCATCAAAGTTTTTATCTTTCAAACATTCTTCAACTTTTCTTCTCAATTCATCAATGTTTTCCTGACTGAAAAATTCAACAAGCGTTGGAAAATCAGAAATATCAACATTCACACTTTCTTCATCGCTGCAGTCTTCAACCTCAACCCTATCATAATTGTCTGCTTCATCAACATACTTGTACTGATAGTCAGGCGTTGGAAAATCAGAAGTCCAAGTTAATGACCCTGGTCAACTGTTTAGCCTGCCAAGTCCAAGTTAATAACCTTGGCTGACCAATTTATGAAGTTGCTGACTTTCTGAAACAGATTTAAGTCCAAATTAATGAACTTTTAAACTTTCAAGCAATTACCAACATCTTTTCACAAACTTTTGCTTACCCAACCCTCATGATCCAAACTTGTTCAGTACATTAAGACTTTGATCATCAGATCCCCAATGTCCGTTGTCGAAAATACGATGAAATGCAAATCTTTTTGGATTTTATAAAATGCTAAACAAACAGACAATATTTTTGGATTTTTGATAAGCAACCAAATGTACATACAATATTTTTTGTGAGCGTGTTAAGGAATCATATCAGCTGCTGACAAGCTACAAGCACCGTTAAGCTTTGATTACATACACAGTATTAAACAATTTATAGTGATTGCCGATATATTGGTCCACTTAAATTTTCACACAAACTTCAATCTGTTCAGGATATGAATTTAATGTTTTAAAGGCTTAACTCATACGCGTGTACCACCTCAGAATATACTCCCGTATCCAGACCACTATATTCAGTCTTACAGGTGAGTGCACACTAGTGATATCTGTAGGGGGTTAAATGTTGAGGCCATGAGAGCTGAGGCTATTGTTTCCAAAAAATCAGAGAGATGATGGCTCAACTATAGGTGGGTCCCCTTTGGGGATCTTCTTTTACAACAGCACATGATTAGCATTTTTCAATGTTTCATCATTTTTTATGCTTAGGGGGGGGGGGCTTTATGAATAAAGCTGTGTAGAGTATTATACGAGGACTAGGCTATTGCTCCAGCAAAATCAGAAGTCCAGATATAACCACGTACAAAGACCTAGTATGTCAGAAATAGGATCTTTCAAACAGGATTTCAGGGGTTACCTATATATCCTGGAGATGTTCCCCACGTAAAAACAAGTTATGATTTTATGTTTATATCCCAAACAAACTTACTAAATGTGTAAAAACCTATCGGCATATCATCTGCAAGACTGCTTAACACTTTTTATCTTTACATTTCTTTAGCGTACTGCAACTGTCTAGCTGATGTACTATCATTTCCCCTTTTTACACAAATTCTTTTTCAGTTTTTCAATGTTTTTGGATTTTGTCATTTTATCATGTTTTTGGATTTTCTGCAAACTTTCTCCCCCTAAAAACAAAAACATATTTTTGTGTTTTTGGTTTTTTCAAAAGCAGAAAATAACCTGTACAAAAAACTTGACAACACGACGTGGATCACATCAGATCGCCGTCCTCATTGGCTTCACATTCAACAACCCTCCCAGAAAACAAAATTTTCAACCCATTTAATTTCAAAAGATAGTTAAATATCTTTTTATCAAAAGGTTTTGTGTAAAAGTCAGCTTTCTGATCATCGGTGTGTATATGTTCAATTCGAATCAATTTCTTCTCGTAGCAATCACGGATGAAATGATGTCGAATTTCAATATGTTTCGTTTTAGAATGGTGAACCGGGTTTTTAGTTATGTTTATTGTTGCCTTATTGTCCACATAAATGGGTGTATCCAAGAACTGCAAACCAAAGTCCCTCATCTGCTGCTGGATCCAGAGGATCTGAGAGCAACAGCTGGAGGCCGAAACGTATTCAGCCTCGCATGTAGAGTGAGTGACTGAGGTTGTTTCTTGCACTGCCAGGTGACTAGTCGAGTTCCAAAGAACTGACAGCCTGCAGTGGTGGACTTAGCATTTTGCTTACAACTTCCAAAATCAGAATCAGCAAAACCAGAAGGAGAGAAGTCACCAGACTTAGGATACCATAAGCCAGTGCTTGGGCAACCTTTCAAATACCGTAATATTCTCTTCACAATAGACAGATCTGACTATCTCGGGCTGGACTGATATCTGGCGCATAAACAAGTCGGATACATGATGTCCGGGCGGGAAGCAGTCAGATACATCAAAGATCCAATTATCGACCGATAATACGTCTCGTCCACATTCTCTCCATTCTCATCCGGACAGATTCCGTGATTTTGAGCCAGGGGGTTGATGTTGGAGTAGATTCAGACATGTTGAACTTTTCCAGAACATCGTTCACGTATTTGGTTTGATGAATGAAGATTCCTTCAGGCATTTGCTCCACCTGTAGCCCTAGGAAGAACTTCATCTCCCCAATCGAACTCATTTCAAACTTTCTTTTCATCACTTTCTCAAAATCTTTACACAAATCATCATTCGTTGATCCAAAGATGATGTCATCGACATAAATCTGCACGATCAATAGATGTCCTGCAACCTCTTTTGTGAACAAAGTACTATCAACCGTCCCTCTGGTGAACTCGTTGTCCAACAGATATTGGGAAAGCGTCTCGTACCAGGCTCTCGGGGCCTGGTGTAGTCCATAAAGCGCTTTATCGAGAAGATAGACTTTGTCTTTGTGCACTGGATCTGTGAACCCCGGCGGTTGTCCAACGTACACTTCTTCTTTGATTTTTCCGTAAAGGAATGCAGATTTGACATCCAGTTGGTAGACTTTGAATCCTTTCCAGGACGCGAATGCCCGGAAGATTCTAATTGCCTCGAGCCGAGCAACATGCGCATACACTTTTGTAAAATCGATGCCTTCTTGCTGACTGAAACCTTGTACTACCTGATGTGTGCAAAATGCAACATATAAATTATATCAATTGTGGCATAAAACTAACCCTTTTTTAGTACTAATGTTGGAAAAAGTGTGTTTTTGTCTTCCTTTTGTATTTTCAGGATTAAATGAGCTCAAATTAACAAAAGAAGCAAAAAGGCAGCTAAATCTAACATAAATACAAGAAAAGGAACAAACGTGACATGCCCGACCCCACGAAAGCATCTTCCCAAGCAAAACAAGAAGACAGAAGACTGAACACGCCCCGTGCTCAGCCAGCACGGGGGCGTGCCCAAGTGTCAGCAGAAAAGACAAAGTGGTAGAAGCTTCTATTGCCCACCACGGGGCCGTGCTCAGCAGGCACGGGGTCGTGGTCAACTATAAGATTCGTAGAATCTAGGCAAATCTTGATAGTACATATATGCTTCTGCACACGGGGTCGTGCTCAGCGGACCCGGGGGCGTGGTCAACTAATAAAGACAAGAGCAATTAATGAAGAAAGAGAAGGATGTGGACACGGGGCCGTGCCCACTGGACACGGGGCCGTGCCCGAGCTTCTATACAGCCTATAAATAGGAGTGCTTAGCTCAAGCTCAAACCATCCCTTGGCACACCACCTCTCTCACACTTCACCCACCACCCACCACCACCATAACACCATCATCCACCACCATCATCCATTGTCCATCATAGAGTGTGTGAGTCATCTCGGGATCCAAGATTGATCGTAAGAGTTCTTGACAATCAAGGCCATGTTTGCCTAAGTCTCTTACATCACTTGGTGAAGACAATTGTCTAGTGAAATACTTTTTATTTTTAATCTTTTCGCACTTTTTAATTGGTTATGTATTAATGACTTTAATAACTAGTTTCTTATGTTGAAGGTGATTCTTCCTTATCGTTTATCCGTGGTGTCTTGGCATTATTTTACTGTCTATATAAAATAAAAGATTTTCACCATTCATATCTCCACGGTCTATATGGAGGTATGTTGGCTACCTGGTCGGGGGTTAAGGGAACGGTTTGGTAAGAGTCTTGCCGTTGTTCAGCGTTTAGAGATCCTGCAAGGGACCTGGGTCAAATTTAGTAGGACCTCCTTCAATACTTAACGGTATTGGATGGCGGGGGTCCAAACTCTTTGATCCCCTCATAAGTTAAACTACTATTAATACTATAACCCGGCTACTTAGGACTGTATCCTTGCTGACTCAGACTACTTAGTCGAGGGTAACGTCACCTCCAAAAGAGGGGCCTACCATAATTTGCATTAATAACTTAATTAATTATCTTTCAATAATCCGACCCTTTATGATTGTATCCTTGCTGACTCAAACTACTGGGTTGAGGGTAACGTCACCTTCAAAAGAGGGGCCTACTACAATAACTAAGATAATCTCTTAAATAAGTGCAAAATCGTTTTAATCAAATTTAACGCAGCGGAAAAATACATACTAAAAATTTCTTTTATGATATTCTTTCTTTCACTTAAATACATTAATCCCTTTTCATAAATTAATTAAAACTATCATACGTATATCGAATTAGGTGACCACATACACACCCACGTACAATCCATGTCTTGACTCGATCTTCAATCGCGTACACATCTTGAGCAATCATTCATAAACCTGTACAACCTGCAGTCACCACAACTAATTAGTTCATTAGCAACCAGTGACATAATATATATACTTTAAAAGGTGCATCATCAAGCATCAACGTCTCTTATTCTCGTTCATATAAGTCCATTCGTCCATCCATTCGGACACTCTCGTCTGACCTCCATACTTAACCTTCATTCTCCATTATTAGTTTACCTGCACTTCCATTTCATTTCTAACAGAAAACAATTAGCATCATTATACTTTCCTATCACATTCGACTCCTTTTTCCGTAAACTTACCTATTTACTTCCATTGTTTAATGCTTTCTCACATGTATCACAATAATCATCATACTACAATATATTTTACATCTAAGTGTAAGTCCGGGATTTACTTACCTTATGCGTCCGTATTTGCATCCGCTTACTTGAGTCTTCTTGTCCCGTTAGCCTTCCACGCTCCCATCCATCTTGACATGATTCCTATACTTTCATGTCATTACATTTATATCCTTATTAGCATACATGATTATTCATATCAAGTTCATATCTCACATATGTATTTCATTAGCCGATTCAAACAAGCATATAACATACTCAACATCAACCTAACATAATCTTCACATGAACTATATCTAAAATACATTTCTCATGATTGTTTACTATCAATTTCATTAATACCACATTCTATACATGTTTACCCATTAATTGCATACAATTTCACATATTATTGTCAT
>JARYGA010020773.1:0-27207 GCA_030545235.1 Helianthus tuberosus
AATTATACTCTTTAGCCATGTCGTAGTTTAACGATTGCTTGTGTTCTTTGGAATATAATAGAAGTTTTAGCTGATTTATTCAGAAATTTCTCTTTTGCAGATGTGTCGCCTATGGCTTATTATGAACCAATGTTGGTCTTTGATTTTATTTAGGAATTGCTTAACAAAGATTTAGCCTCAAGGTATTCACTTCTATTGAGTTGTTTACCATCCTTATGCATATAAGCATTCTGTTTGTTATTACATTACATTTTTATGTATTGTTTTTTTAAATAAATTTTAAACAGCTATAAAAGATTTATAGTTGATTGTATAGTAACTACATTTCAGGTAAAAAGACATAAAAATGGTGTTAAGAGTGGATGTCCGTCGCCAAAAACCAGCTATCCAACCAATTAGCCAGCTAACGTCAGTTAAAATAATAGTTTAATTATTGTTCCATACTTCGATCTTATTGTTTGATATTCATTGTGCAGGTGTGGCGTGTGAACAGTAAACAGAAACAGGTCTATTACAAGCAGTTATCACCATAAATTTCCTGGCTAAAGATGCATTCTTATTTTATCATATTGAAGATGTTGATTTTATCATCTTTGTCTTTGATTGATATAACTATTTTTGGTCTTTCTGCAGCGGGTTTTGAAATCTTCTCTGTAGGACTTTAAAATCCGAATTCGTTATGATTTATAACCTCAACGAATTCTGATTGTTGAAGTCCTACTGAGAAGCCTTCAAAACTCACTGTAGAAAAACCAAAAATAGTTATATCCGTCCAAGACAAAGATGGTAAAAAGCAGTTTCTTTGTTTCTTACTCTCACGATTATGCTTTTTCATATGTTTTCTTTGTTTTTTAGGGGTAAGATGTGTGACAACCCGAATATTTAAGGTTAGCATTGCTTGAAATCTCACAACTTTTAGCGTGTGCTTCTATGTTTATCTGCCTATCTCGTGCACCACTTCATGATTATGTACGTTTAACTAATTAACCTTTCATGATTACCGCGTGTCGTACAACTGATTTAGAAAACCAAACGAGTTGGGCCGCGTACATTTGGGCCACATATTTACGTTTCATCGGACCGCTAAATTCACAACATGGACTAATCGAGCCCATTACACACCTAGTGTAATTCCATTATGACTTCAGCCCAAGTTCTTGACCACCGGCCCACTTGTGCACTACAATAATAAGTTACGTAACCCACTTGTTACACCTCACATTATCGTTGGGCCGTCCTTTTTGGGGTAATCATGTTCACACACACCCTGATTCCTTTTAATGCCTCGGCCCACATATGTTAATCATAGGCCCGCATCACTTGAGCCCAAACCCTTTGTATTCGTGTATAACTAGAATACGTATGTATGGTTTGAGAACATTATAACCCTAGAGTTTCTTGGAACCGAAGGCAACACTAGACGACAATAATTTCTGTTTCGCAAAACCCCTTCCTCGAACCCGTCTTGCACCTTGATTCATTCGGTTAGTGTGATCTTTTGATGTTTTGAATCAATTTCCTTTTCATGCATAGTTGTGTAGCATGTGAATGATTGGTAATGATTAGGTTGTGTAGGATATACATGTGTTAGTGATCTGAATTAAATGTTTCAGTGCTTTGATTAGAGTATTGCATGTGATTTGATCAAGATGTCAGCCCACTATTTTGTGAGGTCCAATAAGAATATAGAATGCATATAGTTGTTGCCCAAGTTACACGTAAATGTCTGAAGATCATGTGAAGTTTAATGATGATGATGAAATTTGTGAGTTTAGTTGTTAGAAACATGTGCATGAGCCGTGGTGAATGATACTGATAATGGATTTATCATGATTATTTGATAAATTAGAAAGTTAAATACTCATGAAATCAACAACCTATGGACAAATTGATAGGTGATTGTGACCGAATTGTTTGTACTATGTGTAATCGGATCTGTATCATTAAAGTGTATATTGATTAATGGTTAAACTAATTTTAGGATTTCTATATTATGTGATGTAAATGAAATTGTGATCTGATGAGGGTGATTGGTTGCAAAGGTTAAGAGTAAATTTATGGGACATGTAACTGTTTGGTATATTTGCAAAACTGATGATATGATTTTAATAATAAGTCACACACACAATCGGTCTACTAAAATGGGCCACAACATAATAGAATTTGAATTTGGGCTGCTTCGTTTAAAAGCTGGGCCACGAGTCTAGCTGGACCTTGGTGGGCCGGGTGATAAACCTCAGTTGGGCCCGGGGACAACTGGGCCGCACTATTAATGACATTCAGATTTGGGCGACATCCAATATGGGATGCACTAGACTTTACAAAACAAAATGGTTGGGTTAAATGAACATAAGTGTTTGATTTCATGTGTAATTGGGCCTGGTCGAGTGGGCTGGGTAAGTTAGTATTGGGATGGCTTGGTGAAGTTTTGGGCCGTGAGTGAAACTTCGGATTGCACAACATGTTTGAATAATTTATATAATGTGGCAAGGTGTTGATATGAGACATGAGCGGGCTATGTGAAATGCATGAAACCCGAATGTTTATTTTGTGGCTACGTGTTAATGGTTACGAGTGTTACATGTAGGGCTGTAAACGAACCGAACGAACACGAACGAGGCCTTGTTCGTGTTCGTTCGTTAAGGAAATAAATGTGTTCACGAACGGTTCATGAACACTTAACGAACGAGATTTTATGTTCGTGTTCGTTCATTAAGGAAATGAGCGTGTTCACGAACACAATCGAACACAAATAAATTTGGCGAACGCGATGAAGGATAAAGGTGGATGGCCTAGAGAGTAGCACTAGAACTTGAATTCCTTATTGTGGAACGGAGATAGATCATATTCGTCGATGTAAATAATGAGAAAAGAAAGGGAAATGGTGCATAAACAAGGTGAAAGAGGGTTTCCTAGTTTAATTGTTAGGGTAATGTTATAAATAAAAGTTTAATAGTATAGAAAGTATAGATAAAATATATGAAAGTATAAAAATCTTTAATTAAAACACGAACATACGAACATAAACAAACGCGAATGAACGAATGTTCACGAACACCTTACCGAACGTTCACGAACACAATTGAACGAACGAGACCTTTGTTCATGTTCGTTCATTTAACTAATCGAACGGAATTTTTTGTTCATGTTCGTTCATTTATTAAACGAACGAACGTAAACGAACTTCCCGCCGAACAGTTCACGAACTGTTCGCTGAACGTTCGGTTCGTTTACAGCCCTAGTTACATGTGTGGTTTGGTAGAATGGGATTCTAACGATTAGTGGTAACCACAATAGGGAATATTTGATCAACTTGGAATACGTGCCTTAATCTTACCGAGCAAATCAAATATGAGTTCATCTCTCTTGAGCATGCGTCCCGGTGGTTGGGACAGTCAGTGGGTATCCCGGGGAGGGATAAATCTTTTTGGGTGAAAACGGGAATGTTGGATAATATACTCTTCCTATCACCTTTAAAGTCCCTCCGTGTTGTTTGGTTACCGGGGAGGTAACATGGTATTAGTTAGTAGCGCTACTTAGGTGTGACAACCTCACCCCGTACCTGGGAGGACGGGTGTTGAACTATTGACCTAGTCATGTCCAATGCTTTGATAGGAGCATTGGAGAAAGGGCAAAATAATCAGAAGCCGTCTTGTATTCGGGTTATTATCAACATTACTTTCGGAATTAAATTCAGTGGATTAACTAAACACTTGGTAACCAACGTTTTTGTAAAACTATGAACTCACCAGCGTTGTCTGATACACTTGTTGCATGCTCGCAGGTCGTTAGATTATATGGATTTGGAACTTGCTGTCTGAAGTAGCTGGAGTGGTCATGGGTCGTGCTGATTGGATACGAATGATGGGTTTATTGATTACATTCATTTAATTTGAAACAGTTAAACAATGTTTTCTTTTATTTTCTTCCGCTGAACATGTTGGTTTTCATCTAAACTTATTGACGATACTTTTCAGTAATAATTGATGATTTTATTTAACAACTTGTGATTGGTTCAATATGATTAGTGGCTCGTTATTGGTTTGTCACACGCCTAGTAGGGTTTCCGATGGGTGTTATTTTGGGGGTGTGACAAGATGGGAGCTTCTCTCCATAGGTTATATAAAACAAAGGCTATTGAAACCCAGAACTTGTACGACGCAACCCGAATTGAAAAACAAACGAAACTAGTAACTGTTTTGGTCAAAAATTACCGAAGCAATTAAGTGATCAAATTAGTTAAGTGAGGTAGTGTGCTAGAAAAGTGTGTCGAAAATATGTTATTCAAGTTATTTGCAAAAACAGTTTCAGGATACGGCTCAGGATATAGAGCTGTATCTGTGATCAAACAATGAGCAAAAATGTAAAGGGTGACACGAGATGTACGAGGAAAGCCCTTGATCAATCGCAGCTGTCTTGTTCTTCTATTGCTTCAAATATCAGGATACAATGCAGGATGTGGTGCGGATCAACTAGGTGTTACAATGTAATTCGATTACAAGTGTTTGTGTGTAGTGATTATTGAAAGCTAGAAAGCAGAAGTGTTTGAGAGTGTGTGAAAGTTGCGTTGTGCCTTAATCTGATCCGCCCCTATCTATTTATAGTAAAACAAATGTAACTAACTATCCTACATAACCGGGATCCAACGAATATTCCTTAGTCGAACGTTGTAGACCTGGTCTTTCGGGTTCAACGTTTCTCCTTTAACAAATACGCCCGAGTCTTGAGGAGATGGAGTCCATTTGACCGTTGGCAAGTCCCAGTCTTTAACCTGCATGTGATTAATTCAATATACCTCAGGATATCACCCAGGATGTTAGCAATACCCCCGTCCAGTATCCTGATCACAGATAAACAATTAAAAGCGGGATATTAGTCAGGATATGTATACTCAGAAAGTGACCCATAACAATTGTCCCCAAATATATCTGTTGGTATACCAATCCAACGGATATATTTTAAAAGTTTTATCCCGTAATTCAAGGCATTTACAACGAAATGACGGTCAAGATCACATCATAACCTCCAACGCGCTTTTAGCTCAATGGAGATCCACAATGCCCCTATATCTTCTCTCTTCTTGTTTGAAAAGCAGATATCTTCAACAGAGTCTCCAGGTAATTCCCCATTTCTCATTCACTTTCTATCAATTTCTCTTGCCTTATTCGTAATGGCTGCCGAGACCTTCACTCAGCAGAATCTCCTAAAAAATCCTGAAAAGGAGGTCTGCGCTTTCGACAACGCAGACATCGCGGCTTTGAGAGCTTCCGGTGCCTTCCCTGATAACACAGTCTTTAGATCGTTCGATCGGTCAATTCGATCGGATGTTTCTTCCACAGATTGGGTCTGCTTTCCAGCATACCCTTTTTCGCTGGGTCTTCGATACCCCTTTCCCGAATTCATGATGCAATTCTTCCGAACCACCGGCATCTCTTTTGCTCAAACCATGCCCATGGTTTGGAGATTATTAATCGTACTTAACCAAATAAAAAACCTTCACTGCCCCGACCTCTGCATCGAGGATCTGCCTATTGCTTATCGCCTCCGATCCCACGGCTCTAGCCGGTTCTTGCTTTTCTCGACCTCTAGCAAACCCCTTATTCTTAAAGCCACCAAAAACGAAGATGGATGGCAACGCAAATTTTTCTTTGTCAAACGAGACTCCATTGCTGAGGGTGCCAGCCTTCCGGTGGAGTGGTTAACCACCGGTAGGGTCATAAATGTTCTCATGTACCTTTAGATTTTTATCTTTTACTAATATCTTTCTTTTTGATTCTTATGTAGTGAATTTCAAGGAAGTAGCTCCCCCTACCGCTGAATCAGAGGAAAGAATCAAAACTATTTACCAATTACCTGCAATAGACATGAGTTTCACCACACACGTCCCGAGTTCCAGTCAATATTCGTCATCTGAAATGTCTGGTAAGGATTACTTTTAAAATAGTTAGTTAGTATAGCATAATAGAATGGAAAGTAATAATAATGCAAAACTGTTTCCTTTATGCAGCACCGGTCAAGATCCCTGAAGTCTTTGACCTCGACGAGTTGGACAGTTATTCTGATCAGGTTCAGGTCAAGAAGGAACCTAGTCCCAGGGCCACAGCCTCATCCAAACCCAGTGGTTCCAAAGCCATTGTCATCAGCAAACCCTTGCCAACTACCAAGCCCCGGAGCTCCAGCTCTCGTAAAAGGAAAGAGCCCGATTCCCCCATCATTTCTGACACTTTTCCTTATGAGAAGCATGGGTTCATCGAAGCTAGCGGGTTTATGACTTCCTTTCTTAACCAGGTTAGTACTCTCAAATTAGATCCTGCAGCTTACATCATTTACAAAGATTTATCAATATTAATACCTGTCCTCTTACCTTCGCAGGGTCTTGAGCGTCTGGTTCATCTATATCAAGAATCCTGCAGGCTTAACAAGATGCTTGAATCCAAGCTAAAGGAAGCAGAAGTCACAATCTCCGATCAAGGCATGATTGCAGCCGCCAAATCTCGTCATTACGAGGAGAAGTTCAAAGCTATGATTCAAGAACACCAGACTGCTCTCAACAAAGCTACTCTTCAAGCCCAAGCCGATCTTGAAGCTGCCCATGTGCAACATGAACGGGATATGGTCACCTACCGGGATAGCCTTAAGAATTCCGTCGTCACTTCTCTTCTCCAGGCCAGGCTGAAGATGGCCCATGAAGCCAAAACACTAGGTTTTGAATGCCCTTCTTGGGACGTTGGTGCCTGGGAAACGAGGCTAAAGAATCTTGGCGGCATTTCCATTACACCAACTGCCGAAGGATCTTCCAAAGTAGCTGAAAAAGCTAACGATGCCGAGAGGGATGCTGAGGTGGATCCTGAGACGGATGCTGCTGAAATTACCGCAAATGAAGATGGCACCGCCCCCTAAAACTTATTTCCTTTTGTTCGAGCAATTTTATGTTTTATGAACAATTTTTATTTTCTGCATTAAAACAATTTGATAACCGAAGGCGGATGGGTCCTAGGTTTCAGGATGAAGCCTTTGGTTATCAGCTAGTACCGTTATTTCCAGTAATTTTATCTTTCATTTTTCTTGCTATCACTTCCTGTCTTTCTCATTATAGAGCTTAGTTTTGCAAAATATAGTCAGTGATATAGTACCAAAACTTTTGTTAATTCAATCACCTTTAGAGAAAATTAAAAGATAACCTATTATAACGATACTTGCTTAATTAAAGTTTCAAACTAGTACCAGTTTCATATATCTTAATCAAATATCCTGAAAAGTATTTTGAAAATATATTTTGAGAATATATCAGGATATTTAACCTTTTACCAAACTTAGTGTTATAAAAAACTTAAACGATGTTTTACAAAGGAAAGATCATACCAGGGATAGGGTACAACCCTATTATTAAACCTCATTCACTTTGCAACTTTTCCGATGAAGATGTCCCCTGACTGAGACACTTAGGGCATTAGTTCCAATTTTCATCCTTTAAGCTTTACTCCATTGCCTTAGTAGGATTGTCCCCTGTGTACAATGTCTCCAAACACTTAGAAATCTTCTGGATATTAATCCCCGTTGTATAGACAATTTCTCATGTTACAGGGGTAAAACCCAAGAATGTACTGGAAATAAATCCCTTGAGTTCTGGGGGAAATCCCAAATTTTCATGCGCTACAGGCGGGAGTGTATAAACTCTAAGACTTAGAAAGGTGAAAACCTTTAAACCTTAGAGAGTATGAAAATACCCTTTCGTGAGAGAGGGTGATCAATCCTCATATACCTTTAGGATTCAGGAGATAGCCAACAATAACGAAATTGTCAGCCACTTTTACATGGACTGGTCCCGCCACCTTGAACTATTCCCGAATAACTTGCGCTCCAGGCGGGGTGTTTAAACCCAATTCGGAAGAAAGGTGAATACCTTTAAACCTGTGAAGGGATCAGGATCCCTTATACGTGAGAGAGGGGGCCAATCCTCTAATCTTCCGAAGTATCCTGAGTGAACATCCTGGAGCAATATCCTGGAGCATATACTGCAAAACATCCTTAAACTAAGGTGGGTGTTAGCTTGGCTAACACCCCTCCGATGCTTAAGTTAGTATTGGGTTCAAAGCAATAAATAATATTAAACACATTAAAAGAGATAATATTCATACCATCCTGAGTTAGAAATTAAATTCCTAACTCACTTGAAATAGAGCTTCAAATGTATAGCATTCCAGGATCTCGGTAACATATCCCCCTCCATATCCTTGAGTCGGTATGCACCTTTTCCTGATTCTGATTCAATCTCATATGGCCCTTCCTGTAACACCTGTGCCTCCACGGCCATCAAACAAATACCAAACCAATGAAATATTGTATTTCATACTTGGGATTTGTAAAAATATGTGTATCATTTGCACATATCAATTTTTGTTCGATTTCAAACTCTAAATCGCTTTCTGGAAGGTTATACGCGCACTGATGCGTAAATATAACCAGTTTAATGCAACAAACACTCTGGAATAGTGAAATAGGCTTAACATACCTTAAATAACCTTTACATAACTTAGATATAAGTTTTGGAAGGTTTGGTGTGGTGAAATCAAAGTTTAATCGCTTACAGGGACTAAATTTGACAAACTGTGAAAGTATGCCAATTTGAACTGTAACAGACCTTCCGGAACATGACCATAAGTTAAACATACCATAAATATCCTTTACATAGCTTAGAAATAGGCTTTGAGGGGTTCGGTGTGCTAAAATAAACTTTTGGGTCATTCAGGGACTAAAAGTGTCAAAAAGTGCACAAGTTTGCATTTTCGCGCATAACTTACGTTCTGAATACATCCGGACATCAAAAAAATTATGTTAGCACTAAAATATTTTATTTTAGTGTTCGCCATAAGAAAAATCCATTCGTCACGTCATTTGGATCGTTTTTCGCATTCAGGACCAGATTCGATGTATTAGCCGTTGTTTAATTCACAACCACACATTCTAACTTGCTTAGTCAGCGGATAAGGATGGAATTTAGGCACCATGACATTTCAACACATGTATGGATGGAATTTAAACACCTAAACACCATGACCTTTCAACACATGTATGGATGGAATTTAAACACCTAAACACCATGACATTTCAACACATGTATGGATGGAATTTAAACACCTAAACACCATGACATTTCAACACATATATGGATGGAATTTAAACACCTAAACACCATGACATTTCAACACATGTATGGATGGAATTTAAACACCTAAACACCATGACATTTCAACACATGTATGGATGGAATTTAAACACCTAAACACCATGACATTTCAACACATGTACGGATGGGATTAAGGCACGTTTTCCATGAAACGATCTTAACGGTTCGGGTATTCCTATAAATACCCATCCACCCCCATTGCTAAAATCACTAGAACTTTGATTTGAGAAACTCTAAGTTGAAACTATTGTTTCATACCTGAGATTTTTGAATCGAGGTTAGCATTCGGGGACCCTTCGTAAGTATTCTTTCGTTCTTTTCCTTATTTTATTGCTTTTCGAGTCAGAAAGTCAAACTTTGTTTGACTTTCAGCGTTGACCAGTAATGGTCAATGCGAAGTTCGTTTGAACTTCGCAACGTGAGTGTAATCACGTTGGTCATAGTCCCTTGGGACTATGCCCACTGATTACCACGTTGTCTAGGGTCGTAGGGTAGGCGATCTAATAAATCGCCTATACCTTCGAGCCCGACCCAGTTTGGTCGATCATTAGGATCCGACCAAATACATTAGGTGACCCTAGTATAGGGCATAACCTTCCGAGGTTATACCCTATGGTCACATCGTTTAAGTAGTTGTATGATAGGTAGTTTATATGCCTTAGGTAAATTACCAGAATACCCTTTTCATGTATAATTGGTAATTAAGCATATGTAACCTAAACTTTTGTCACATAACTGATTATGTAACATGTTTAGGCATATAACACTTGTCATAGGACTAGTTAGACGGTCCGAACGCGTTTCACGCACACGACGCGTTAAAGTAGCATAAGTTACCTTGATGGGTCGCGATGGGTCGATAATACTTAGGTTAAGTTTCATTTAGTATGTAGGCTTTGTTAAACCATATCATATGAGTTCCTACACTCATTTGGTTTACAAACCCTCCTGCTACCCAGTCTTCCGATTTAGGTCCGGGTTAATTATGTAATTACCTATATTAGGTACCGTTTGATTTCCGGGACTCCTCTAGCTTTCTTGGTAGTTGTTCAAGACTCCTAAGCACTCCCAGGCGAGTACATTATTCCCCTCTTTTACTGTTTTCAACTGTTTTGGGGTGACTCATATGTGCTAAATGTTTTATCAATGGTTTCAAGAACAATTACAATATGGTTTCAAGAACAATTACAATGTGGTTTCAAGAACAATTACAATTATTTCAAGAACGCTAACAATGATTTCAAGAACGAATACAATGATTTCAAAAACTAATAACAAATTTCAAGAAGTGAACAAACTTGTTGGTTGTAGTTTACATGACCAATGACATTCATTAGCTATGATCAAGCCGACCAGTATTAGGTTATGGTACCATAGGATCTGACAAATCCCGTTATTTACTGCACCCATTGTTATGTGTGGGTGTTGTGGGTAGCGACTGAATCTGTAATTATTAACTTATCCTTTGGTAAGGGTTTGTTAAGAACGAGAGCGAGAGCGAGTTGGAACGAGGAACGCGTCAAGAAGGTTTGAATGTTATTAGAGAATCGATCATAAAGTAGTTCACGATTAAAACAAGAACGATTAAAACAAGAACGATTTGAACGAATGGGTAACGATTGGGTAAACATTTGTACATGATTTACATTTGATCATGCATTTACACGAAACATAGTATTGGTTTAAACCAAGTTTTACTTCAATACTTTGTTGTTGTGCATATGGTTTAGTTGAGACATTTCACTTGCCATACATGGATATTTGACATAGACATTTGACATGGATATTTGACATAGACATTTTGACATGAATTACATCTTGACATGAATACTTTGACATATTATTCAATACATTTGACAATTGATTTAAACATAGACATTTTACATTGTTTGGTTTGGTTTGATTAAGTGATTAAGTAACGATGCGTGTGTAATATGATACAAACATGGTGGATACGCCGCTGGTACTTCCTATATATAAGTGTTTGTATGGTATTACATATTGTAGCGTTATTTGAATCATTTCAGTTTGAGACATAGAACATTTTATACAAGTAACATACTTTTCACAAGACATTTATTTACAAACAACTTATCTTACACAAACTCATTTTTACATGGTTATTCATTTAATCATGCATTATTCTCTTATTTATACTTATCATCCGAACTTATTATTTTTCAAATGATTTACAAAGACAAAGCAAATTACAAGGTTCATGACTAAACATTTTCTCAAACAGAAGTCATGAAACTTATTTTCAACAAAACTAATGTATTCGCCATCATTTCTTTGCTGACCTCGTTTTCACATATGTTTCAGGTATTGTTGGATGATATCGATTGATAAGATGCATGCTCACATAGGACTGGACAAGGCCTTAGTGACTCAATAACAATGATAGACTATGTTTAAATAGTGTATTTAGATTTCCAGACGATGTAATTACTCAATGTTTAATAAAACGAAACACTTTTGATATCCATGGTTATGAAACATTAATTCTGTTGCAACACGCCCCGATGTTTCCGCCGCGATTTGTTGTTTTACGCGGTCGGGGTGTGACACTTCCCATTTCGGAGCCAGCTTTCCATCAGCAGGATTGGTAGTATTCTGAAAAGCTTTTCTTAACACCCAATCTCCAACTTTGAACCTTCTAATCCTTATATTCTTGTTGTATGTTCTGGATATCCTTTGTTGATATGCCGCCATTCTTAGCCGTGCTGCATCTCTTGTCTCATCAATAGTATCCAGCTCCTGGCATAGGACTTCAGGATCCTGCTCAGGATTCCAGAGATTGGATCTTGCTGTGGGTATCACCATTTCTGTCGGAATTACTGCTTCTGCTCCAAATACCAAGGAAAAGGGGGTTTGACCAGTTGCATTTTTTACCGTCGTTCTATCAGCCCACAAAACAAAGGGTAATTCTTCTGCCCATCTTCCTTTTTTGGCTCCAAGTCTCTTTTTTAAGTTATTGACAATTATCTTGTTTGAGGATTCTGCTTGTCCATTCGCTTGAGGATGTACCGGAGTAGACGTGATCATTTTGATCCCCCAACTCTTGCAAAAGTCAGTGGTTCTCTTACTTATAAATTGAGAACCATTGTCACAGATTATCTTGGCTGGTACTCCGAATCTGGTCAGGATATTTCTCTTTATGAAGGATACCACTTCTTGATCCCTGACTTGGACAAATGCCTCGGCTTCAACCCATTTGGAGAAATAATCTGTCATTGCCAACATAAAAACCTTCCCTCATGGAGCCTTTGGAAGCTTTCCCACTATATCCATACCCCACTTCATAAATGGCCAAGGGGAAACAATAGGATATAATGGTTCAGCAGGCTGATGCAGTATGTTACTATGTCTTTGACATGCATCACATCTTCGAACATATTCTGTGGCATCTCTCCTCATTGTCGGCCAATAATATCCTGTCCTTAATACTTTTGAGAATAATGACCTGCCCCCAGTATGGTTACCACAATCCCCTTCATGTATATCCTGAAGTACTTCTTTGGCTTCAGGATCCTCCAAGCATCTCAAATACGGTCCTGCAAGAGAGATCTTGTATAAAACATTATTTATAATAGTGAATCGTGATACCTTCATCCTAAATGCCTTAGGATTTTCATCTCCGGGGATGTGTCCTTCCTTGAGATATCTCACGATTGGAGCCGTCCAGGATTTAGAATTCTTTTCAGGATACTCTGCTCCAGGATCCTGAATACCCGCTACTTCTTTATCCTGAGGATACGTTGCAGGATATAAGACATGTAATATTGGTATTTGGGTCCCTTCTGGTATCCTGATCGATGATCCCAAATTTGCTAAGGCATCTGCTTTAGCATTATTGTAACACCTCGAAAATTTACGTCCTATGATGTGTTGACACGTGTCATAGGTTTGAACGTGTGAAAGAATGTTCTTGAAGGACTAAAGTTGACAAACATAGAAACTATGTGAATTTGAGGGTTCAAAATGTCAACAATGAATAAAAATACTTTACAATAACCCTACATGATGTTTATAACCTCAAACGAATGGATCATGGATCATACGAAGCGAATTGTGAAAAAAAAGTGAGAGATTACAAACTACAGGGGTTAAATGTGTCAACATGTTAAGATATACCTCTGAGTGACCTTTTAGCAAACCAGGAGACTTGTAACGATTAATTATGCTCACTAGATTGTACCATAAAAATTTCACAAAGTTTCGTTAACGTATGAGAAAGTTATGATAAAATTCGTGTGTGAGGGTTAGAATCGTCAACATTGAAAATTAAGGCTTTTCGGGTGATCACAAAGTTACCCGAGGACTTGACAAAGATGGTATAAGCCTTAAGGCCCCTTTATGTCATTTTTAAAGCCCCAAAATGCAAGAAATGAAGTGAAAGCGATGTTTAGGAGGACCGAGGGCCAAAAGTTCAATTAATAACAAGTTTGTAACCTGAACCGGAGGTCCAGGCGGGCCGCGTAAGACTTAACCATATCTTACGCGGGCCGCGTGACAGCTACCAGCGACAGAAACATCACAGCTGCCTGTTTTCAGCCATTTAACCGACTCCAAGTGACTTGTTATGATACCATGGGCTCCTATATTGGTATTTAGACTATAGAGGACACATGTATTCATCCATGATCAATGGTAGACCCTTTTGGCAACAATCTAGGATGATCAAAGTTACTAGATAAGGCTCATGTTGCAACATACAACCACACTTCAACTTCTGGTCATTTTGAGGAGCACAAGAACTGATACAAGACTTCCTAATCATCCATTAGACAAGTGTAAGTATGTTTAACCCTTCTAAATTAAGTCTTGCTTAGTTTATAGCCTAGAAGTCAAACCGTCGTAATTACGGTTTGACTTAACGATAAAACACAAACGGTCTAGTGTTTTGCCGATATGAAAGTTGTTATAAGTTGGTAATTATGTGGGCTTTAAAGCCTTAAAAGGGCACCCACTGATTTCCATCCTAACTAGGTCGTTTGTCGAGTCAACGGTAATTAGAAAAAGTCAACAGAATCATTAAACGCGTAATTAGCGATATAGAAGGTGTGTAACCTATTTTATCATTCATATAACTTGTTAATAAGTATAAAAACTTGTCTACGCTTGTTTGATTCGAGAACTTTCTGTTTTGAACCGATTCGGAACCGAAAGACGCAAAAGTTTGACTTTTATTTTGACTTCAGTTCTGAGCCGGTTTTGATAGGTTTAGACATGCCTTAAAGTTCCATTTGGACCTAGTTACATGTTGGTATAACCCTCTGCGCTTATACCACTTAAATCCTTAATTGTCCGACGTTTCCGTTAATCGCCTAAATATTGACCGTAATGCCCTTATGACCATAAAACGAGAATTTTGGAAATATGAAAGTAAAATAATCTTAGTTACTGATTATTAAACATGTCTGTAAATTTTTACATCAGTTGGACATATAGATTAGGAGTTATGCTCAATGACGTAATTAGAACGATTCTTAGTAATTAAATGACGTCATTAGCGTAAAGCCTATCTAAACCCAATTTTTGACACCAAACCTTTTACCCACTGATGTAATATAATATTTTGGGATTTTTGAAGATTTTTAATTATTTTTAAACTGATCATAAGCAAGGATTAGTGCCTTATTTCGGTAAATACCGAATATACCCTTTTAAGCCATAAAATGAGTTTTACAAATCCTTTTGATGCCAATCCAATTGCTACTGTTTTTAAATAATAAATGAAGTGTTTTGAACCTGTTTAACTGATCAGAAAACTCAGAATCCTATTTTAACCCGTACGTCGCTTAAAAACGGTTTTATACGCGTATTAAACGCATAGTTTGGGTTTAAAACTATTTTGGCATATAAGAATTATAACCAAATGTTATAACCTGTTAAAATAAGTTATTTTACTGATTTAATTAGACCCGAATCACAGAAGCTTAATTGATTCCTTTTATAATCTTTGAAATGACCAAAATACCCCTACGGGGCTTATTATGAGATTTAACTCGTTATGGGCATAATGGAAGATATCCTACTGATATCACAACATATTTAAGGCATGTTAACTTAGGAAACCTGTTTAGGACTCTTATGGTTACCCGTTACGCTTCATGCGCGTTCGGTACGGTTTATGTAACTAGTTTACATAAATTAGCCGAAACGGGTCAAACCTTATCGGTTTATCTCAAAATCCAGAATGTGTATAATATACCCATATTAAACAAGTCTTCAAACTTGTCGGGTCTAAATCACATTCTATCCGGTCTTCGCTTAATCGTGCGTACGAACCGTATCTTTAAAACTTACCGGTCTAAGCTTAAGCTTAATTAAAGACCCGTTAGGATTCTAATAGGTTGTTATAAACCTTCGTTCCAGAATAGGAGACCTGGTAAAAGATACTTGCACTCGCTGATTTTGATATATACTTGCTCAGGTAAATACTCTTAACTTATTTTCCCTATACGGGCTTGGGGTACGGTATATAAAATACCGCTTGGTCGGGCATTCGACCTTAATCGTTTTGGGGGTTAAGTATTATCGAGATGACCGTTTAAATAGTTTTGTTTGCTTAAAGCCTTTGGGGGGTTAATGACCATGTCCCGGATATCCCTGGCATCATTTTACGAAATGGCCACGACCATAGCACACAGGTGTAGGCGTACACCTGTCAGTGTCTCATATACATAATGTGGTGTGGCTATTGATCTTTAACCCGGCACGAACCGGGCTACTGAACGCATAAGAAACATGTAAACCTTTTACGAGTATTATATTCAAATAATTATCCCAAGTTATAAAATATTATTTGGCCTTGTGCCTTAAATGCATTTTCTTAAACTCTTTTCAAAATGATTCGGTTGATTGTATTTACTAGTGTAAACTGACGTATTTACTCAAAAAGGTTAAGTGCAGGTACTACGCGTAATAGGCTGGCTTTTCTCCTAGCATCCACAATAAGTCTCGCAAGCTTGGATGTCATAGACTGTTGAACACTGTTTCCTGTTATTTTGATCTACCTGTGGATTTATATTCAACTATTTGTGATACTTAATATTACAATATTGTTTGGTTGATATGAATCTATACTTTGCTTCCGCTGTGCATTTAAATATTGTGTTGTTTGACTATTGTGTTGCCAACCACGTCACGATACTCCCCCACCGGGCCCACCGGTGACACGTGGAAATCGGGGTGTGACAATTATCCTCCCTTGGTACCTGTTCAAGTGTAAAAGTATCGAAATATCCTGCTAATTTTTTGAGAATATCGAGGTATTCGATTAATTTCTCACCCTTAACTGCATAGGATCCATTAAAATGGTTAGTAATTAACAAGGAATCAACATATACTTGCAAACTCTTGATATTCATATTCTTAGCCAACTCTAACCCTGCAATTAAAGCCTCATATTCTGCCTCATTATTAGTAGCAGGAAATTCACACCTAATAGCCTGGGGTAATATGTCCCCCTGTGGCGATTTCAGTAGTATACCCAATCCTACTCCTCTTACATTAGATGCACCATCAGTATACAATGTCCAGGATCCTGAGGATTCTCCTAACTGTTGAACTTCTAGGTCTACCTCATCCTGAATGTCACTACTGAAATCAGCCACAAAGTCAGCTAAAGCCTGAGACTTTATGGCATTTCTAGGTTCATATACTAAATCATAAGCACTTAACTTCACTAACCATTTGGCCATCCTGCCTGACATCTCTGGTTTCCTAAGCACATTTTTGACAGGATAATTTGTTTTAACATGAATTCTATGTGTCTCAAAGTAATGTCTAAGCTTTGTTGATGCCATAACTAATGCCAGTATCAATTTTTCTAAATGAGAATATCTAGTTTCAGCATCCAAGAAACTTTTACTAACATAATAAACAGGATACTGCTGACCTTCATGATCCTTAATAAGAACAGCACTTACAGCATTCCCTGATACAACGAGGTATAGGGATAGTGGTTCACCATTCTCTGGCTTCATCAGTATAGGTGCAGTTGAGAGATATCGCTTCAAATCCTGCAAGGCTGCTTCATGCTTTGCTCCCCATTCGAACTTCTTATTCTTCTTGAGGATATCATAGAATTCCTTGCATTTTTCCGAGGATCTCGAAATAAATCTGTTCAATGCTGCTACTCGTCCTGTTAACCGTTGAACATCCTTCATATTCGAGGGTGATTTTATATCCAAGATAGCTTTAATCTGCTCCGGGCTTGCCTCTATCCCCCTTTTCGTCACCATATATCCAAGAAACTTTCCTGCCCCCACTCCGAAATGGCACTTAGCAGGATTCAGCTTCATGTTATACTGATCCAGGATATCAAATGCTCCCTTGATATCCTGGAGGTGATCCTCAGCCTTTTTAGATTTTACCACCATATCGTCAATATATACCTCCATGGTGTCCCCCAGCTTATCTTTGAACATCATGTTCACTAATCTCTGGTATGTTGCACCTGCATTTTTCAAACCGAAAGGCATAGCAGTATAGCAATATATACCTGTTGGTGTCATGAAAGCAGTATCCTCCTGATCCGAAGGCTCCATTTGAATCTGCTGAAATCCTGAGGATGCGTCCATGAACGTTAACATTTCATGCCCAGCAGTAGCATCCACCATTGCATCGATATGAGGAAGGGGGAACGGATCTTTAGGACAAGCCTTATTCAAGTCCGTGTAATCTACACAGACTCTCCATTTCCCATTTTTCTTCTGCACTACGACCACATTTGCCAACCACCTTGGGAACTTGACTTCTCTGATCATCCTGGACTTCAATAGTCTTTCAACTTCCTCTTGGATAATCGTATTCCGCTCAGGAGCAAATTTCCTTCTTTTTTGCTGAACAGGCTTGAACGATCTGTCAATTCCAAGTTTGTAAGTGATAACGTCTTTGGATATACCTGTCATATCCTCATGCTTCCATGCAAACGTCGACATCCTGCATTTCAAAAAGTTAGTTAACTGCTCTTCAATATCCCGAGGGATATTGGTTCCTACGAGCACCGAGATATCAGCATTATCCTGATCCAGGATAACTTTCTTCACATCCTGCTCCGAAGCTTCCACGATATCCTGGGCCCGCATCTTTAATTGCTATGCTGTACTAGGCTTAGTTGAGGATTTCATTGTGGATGAGTAGCATTCTTTCGCTTCCTGCTGATCACTTTCAACCTTGACAACTCCCCAAGGGGTAGGGATCTTGATGCATTGGTGATATGTTGATGGCACAACCTTCATATCGTGAATCCATGGTCTTCCCAGTATGATGTTATAACAGGATAAGGAGTCCATCACACAGAAGCGTTGTATCAAGTTGACCCCTTCAACATATACTAGTAACTTTATCTCCCCTACGGTATTCCTAGCTTCTCCACTGAAACCAACGAGCACAGTGGACTTCGAAGTAATGTCCATCGGAGATACATTCATCCTCTTCAATGTTTCCAGCTGAATTATATTGACAGAACTACCGTTGTCTACCAGTATCCTGCGTACAAAATGGTTAGCCACATATAATGTTATTACCAAAGCATCATGGTGAGGATCCTGAACAGTATCCCTGTCATCACTATCGAAAGTGATCACTTTATCAGTTGTGAGGGTAGTCATCCTGACTGGTCTGTCTCCCCTCTCACTCTTAGCATCCTTTGCATGTCTCTTGGGCGCCGAATACGAAGTTCCACAAATATCGGATCCTCCTGAAATAAAGTTAATTATCTTGGCATTTACTGGGGGTGATGCTGCTCGTTCAGGATCCTTCTCGGGATCCTGACCTTTATTCTTCTTTTTTCCCAGCAAGTCCTTCAGATACCCTTTGCTTAACAGGTAACTTATTTCTTTCCTTAAAGCAATGCAATCCTCGGTCATATGTCCGAAGTCTTCGTGGAAGGCACACCATTTAGATTTATCCTTCCAATCAGCTTTCTGCTAGTTCTTTCGAGGCCACCTAGCTTTGTCCCCTAAACCCTGCATAGCGTACATTAACTCAGGTATATTAACAGAAAAGCAGTATTCAGATAAGTCAGGATATTCTTCAGGATCCTCGTCTTCAACAGCATTCACTTTCTTGTTATCATTTCTGCCATATGGCTTGGAGCGATATGGCTTATATGAGGTTTCTGATTTCCTGTTAGTTGATTCATAGGTTGAGGTAGAATTCATCCTCTCCTGCATCTTCTTGTCATCTTCCAAATGGATATATCTCAAAGCCCTGTTACGAGCTTCGTCGAGATTCCTGCAGGGATTCATTACAAGATCCTGATAAAACTGAGAATCCTTTTGTAACCCCATCTTAAAAGCTTGCACAGCTGTTGCAACATCAAGATGTGGGATATCCAAGGATTCTCGACTGAATTTGTTCACATAATCCCTCAAGGATTCCTGAGGCCCTTGAGTTATCCTGTAAAGATCACTGGTTAGTTTCTCAAAACTCCGACTATAAGAAAATTGACTGTTAAATAAATTAACCAAATGAGCAAACGAAGTAATTGAGTGAGGAGGGACGTTTAACAGCCATTTTAAGGCTGATCCTGTCAGGGTAGAACCAAATCCCTTGCATAAGCATGCTTCCTTGAGATCTGGAGGGATAGGATTGATTTCCATCCGTTCCCTATACTGGGCAATATGCTCCTCAGGATCCGTAGTCCCGTCATACAGTTTCATGTTGTGAGTCTAGAATCTCTTTGGTATTTCAGCATCACAGATAGGATATGCAAAGCGGGATATCCTGTGACTGTCTTGGGATACTTCCGGAATTGGCTGGACCACTCCAGGTACACTGGATATCATGTCCTTCAATTTTTGGAGCTCCCGGGTAAATGTTGACGTCATACCTGCATCCTGCAAAGAGCCGTTGTTGTTAGTAGCAAGAATATTATTATTTGACACATTACCGGTCTGAGGATTTTGGCCATATCCTGAAGCATATCCTGAACTCCTCACAGTCGACATCCTGACCGAAGAGGGTATCTCAGGGGTATGATTCTGAGAATGGCTTGGGACGATATTCCCCCTGTTATCCTCAGTGTAAACTGCGGAACTGAAGTTCAAAGCCCTGGGCTGTATAGGAGTGACAGTTTCTTCAGCAGGTCTGCTCGAGCTAGCTTTTAAGAGTTGTATTTCTCTTAACAGCATTTGGTTAGTCTCCTGTTGCTGCCTCATTTGTTCCTGCACACTTCCAAATAAAGTCAGAATTTCATCATTAGAGGCTAAAACGGGAGCAGATCCCTGAACACTCCGAGTAGGGATAACATCTTGAGATTGTGAAGAAAATGGCATCCTTGGAGGAGGTGGTGGAAGCACCTGTTTTGGTAAAAAATCAGACGAGGATAATGCAACCAAACTCTCTGTTACAGGGTATGATGCTTGAATTGGTTAACAACAATGAGGATCACTATGAAATGAATTGCACAGGGGACACAAAGATTTATACGAGGAAAAAGCCCTTGATCAATGTATGATCTCTGGCATAAAAAACCTCGGGTGATGGAAACTACCGATCACCAACTCAAATTAAACAATCATCCTTTTACAACTTCGGATGATAGCGAGCTAAATACAAGGATCACTATAGTGTATCGTGTAGAAATGTATGAAAAATGCTAAGTGTTTTGCCGAGAGCTGGTGAGTGCAGTTGTACGAGTGTGTGTAGCCAAAAAATTGCCAAGTGTCGTCTAATTAGCTCGCTACCCCTTTTAAATTTAGTAAAATATCTAAGTAACTAACTATCCGCAATTCATGCCTTCTCCCCACGATCTCCATAACGTTCACCATGGTCAAGCACGTGCGGAATAAACGTGGAATATTCTCCAGGAACGTTACCAAGACTAAGTCCAAGCTGGTACTCCTGCAAAACAATACCAAAATCATAGCAGACAATCATTAGTATAAGGATCCTTAGGATGATCCATGATCCTGATCCTGAAGCACTTCTGAGGATCACTAACTGACACAGAAGTAAGGATCACCAAGCAGGATAATAATTGAGGATCATGGGTCATTAAGAAATCCTCCCCTAACAATTGCCCCCAAAATATAAGGAGTAATATTGTAAATAAACGAGTTGTATTTTATTGATCTTATCCGCAACAAACTAACGGATAAATAGCCGTTAAGATCGAACTAGCCGTTGCAAACCTGACGTCACTGAAGTGACTATCCTGCAAATCATCATTATAAATAGGAGTTAGAGATAGGATCAATTTGAATTTAAATCCAAGAGAAACTCCCTTTAAATTCTCATCCGAAGATCAATCAGGTATCTCTTTTCCCATTTCTCCTTCTCTTACTCTGTTTTTCTTTCTTTACCAACATCACATTAAGAATGATGCTCCGGTCCTCCCCCGCCAAGGATCACCAGAAGGATAGCCCCTTGAAGAGTCAAGGGATCATCAAAGATTCAGCGAATGAGAGGTGTTGCTTTACTGATCCACAAGTAGATAAGATCCGGTACTGCTTTCCGGCGAACACCTTTTTCAAACCCTTCGATCCCACTGTTCTGAGCGACTATATTTCTGAGACATGGGTAGCTTTTCCTGTTACCCCATTCACCATAGGATACACCTATCCTTTTCCAGCCTTTACCCAATCCTTTTTCTCCCTTACCGGCATCTCCTATATCCAAGCTATGCCGATGATCTGGAGGATCTTATATACCCTTGAAAGGATCATAGAGCTGGAAGGGATTGATTTAGGAATGTCGGAACTGGCAGAGATGTATGATCTCATGACGTTTGGATCCCACCGATATCTGTTTAAGCGAAAACCCGGCGAAGAACACCCCATTTTTAAAGCCACCAAGAACGATACAAACTGGAAACGACGTTTTTTCTTTGTCAGAAGGGATTCTATTCCAAACGGAAAGGATCTACTAAGGAAGTGGTCAACCCATGGTAGGATAGAGGATCCTGAGAAGGATCACCAGGTAGTCTTGTTTTTGTATGAGGATCACTAACACCCTTTTGTTTTATGTTATACAGCTGTCTCTGTTTTGCACCTCATACCATCACCTACCACCAAGGAAAAGCTTGCTGCTTTTAGAAGGCTTGAACCTGTAACCAGATCATTCAAGACAGACACCCAGGATTCATAGGAAGTATCCTCAGGTTCTATCACCATGTCAAGTAAGTATCCTGTTCTTTGTATAGTTAAAGACTTAAATAAATAGTTAAATAGAAATAGGATAAGGATACTTATCTGTTTTGAATGTGTAGGTGCCGGAAAAGCTTCCAAGCCTGCCTCCCAGTTCAACATTGCCGACCTTGACACTGTTCGATCCAGAAAGAAGAAGGCCACTGCCAGCCCTAGTGTCTCCATCCCTAAGGCACCCACTAAAGGAAGGGGTGGCAAGAAGAGGAAAAACTCTGAGATAGAGGATCTACAAGGCCTGCCACTGATCCGCCACCAGTTCCTTGAATACTTTAATGACGTGAGGATCACCAATTCTGCCTAGGTATCCTACTTATTTGAGGATCACCTGATCTTGAACTGCTTTGTCTTTTTTGCAGAAATTTGCTGAGATTGAAGACTACGTGGGGAGTGTTGAGGAGCTGGATAAGAAGATTGCTGACCTCCAACAAGTTGCAGTGCTCAAGGATCTTAAGATTGCTGATCTCGAAAAAGCCCTTCAAGACGCCAAGACTCAGACAGCTAAAATATTGATCGACATTGACTACGAGAAGCATGATCTCATAGAAGGTACAAAGGTCTCCGCTGCCATCACAATGTACATGACAAAACTGAAGATGGCCCAGGAAGCTCAAGATCCTGACTTCGACAGAAGCAGCTGGGATGTTGAGGGTCGGAAGGCGAGGTTAGCTGATCTGGAAGATGATGAGGAGGCTGAGGAGGTTTTGGCGATCGAGCCTGGAGGCAGTGCGAAGGATCAAGTGAAGGATACCGAAGCTGGAGGGGATGAAGATGCAGCGAAGGTGTAGGCTGCATGATTGGGCAATGATGGACATTTCTAGACGTAGCCGGAGCCCAATTTTTTAAATTCGGTAGTAGTTTGTTTTGTGGTTGTGTTGTTTTAAAACAATGATGGTCTATATTTGAACAATAGTTTTAGGGTTAAGGATCTAGGATCCTTTGGATAATAGGTAGGATTACAAATGGTGGAGGGATCCTCTGTTTGGGGGATGAAGCCATTGTGATCCTGCCGCTTTTGATTTCCTGCACTTGCTATAACCGCATAAACAATGGACACCCGTTGCCAACCCATGTGGATGGGCCACGTTTTGCTGGTAGAAACGTGGGTTGGCAATTTTGACAACCTTCGACGGTTAAACCTTTGTTAATAAAATAACTTTAATCTTTTTTGGCTTATCTTGTGTTGTTATCCTTGTTTGTCCTTTTAATTTTCAATTATTTTGATGTACACTTGTCTGAGTAAGAAAAGTTGAACAAATTAGATAAAAAAAATTTTAGGATATGATCCAGGATCAAATATCCTATAGTTGAAAAATTCCAAAAAGTGGTATATTTTAAGGATCATAAGTTCAGTTGTCAAAGTATAAGGGTTATTCAAATAATCAATGAATAAAATCAAAATAGTTAAGGATCATACCTGGGGATCCAAGTTAGGATCCTAACCCTTAATACTATAACCATAGGACAAACCTTGGTGAGGAGTAAGGATCAAGGATCCTTGGTTGTTTAACTTCGAAGACCTGAAATAGAACATAACTTGGGACTAAGCCATTATAAGATAAAAGTTAGCAACTGGGGACAAGCCCAAAGGATAACTGGGGACAAGCCCAAGGATAACTGGGGACAAGCCCATGGATAACTGGGGACAAGCCCATGGATAACTGGGGACAAGCCCAAGGATCCTGTGTGAACTGGAGTATGGCCCTAACTGGCGACTATCCTAACTTAGTGGCATGAAAATGCCAAAACCTTAGCTAACATGAAAACGTTAGAAACCTTAAGAACGGATGTATGGTACGTCTACCATTATACGTAGGATCCTAGGTATAGCCAGTACAATGGAATTATCAGCCCCTAAAATGAGTACTGGTCCCCTAAAATGGAACTATACCAGGATCATCGTGCGCTACTGGCGGAACTGGGGTCAAGCCCAAATAACTGGGGTCAAACCCATGTAACTGGTTGCTTTAGTGGATAACCATCCTTTGCTAAGGATACCTGAACCTTCAAAACTCAGAATCACGTGAAAGGTGGATAAAGGATGCAGGATCCTTATCGTTATATGAGAAAATAAGAGAACGAAATAGTTTGAGATTAGAATGTTACCAAAATAAGGATCATCTGTGCTTTAAGGATCCTTTAAGGATACTTATCATGTGAGGATCATGGATCCTTATCACATGAAGTATTTCTTCAAATGGATAGCATTCCAGGCTCTAAGTAGCAAATCACCTTCCATTGTTAGCAATCGATATGCCCCCTTTCCTGCCTCAGCTTCAATCAAGTAAGGTCCTTCCCATTTTGGTGCCAACTTTCCATCAGCAGGATTAGTGGTATTCTGAAATGCTTTCCTTAGTACCATATCACCAACTTGGAATTTCCTGATCCTGACATTTTTGTTGTAGGCTCCAGCCATTCTTTGCTGATAACTGGCCATCCTTATCCTTGCCAAATCTCTGATTTCTTCTATAGTATCCAGGTCTTGAACCAAGTCCTCATCATTTTCCTCAGGATCACGAATACTTGTTCTAGCAGTTGGAACCACCATTTCTGTAGGGATCACTGATTCTGCCCCAAATACCAAAGAGAATGTAGTTTGGCCTGTAGCATTCTTAGGAGTTGTCCTATCAGCCCAAAGCACATAAGGTAGTTCCTCTGCCCATTTCCCTTCCTTGGATCCAAGCTTCTTCTTTAAATTGTTGATGATGATCTTATTGGAGGATTCTGCCTGACCGTTAGCTTGTGGGTGGACTGGTGTTGATGTTATCATCTTAATCCCCCAGCTGTCACAAAAGTTAGTAGTTCTGCCCCCAATGAATTGGGAACCATTATCACATATAATTTCAGAAGGAATACCAAATCTAGTTATAAATTTCTTTTAATGAAGGATATAACTTCCTTTTCTCTGACTTGGGCAAAAGCTTCAGCCTCTATCCACTTGGAGAAGTAATCCGTCATAGCAAGCATGAACACTTTTCCACCAGGTGCCTTAGGGAGCTTACCAACTATATCCATACCCGATCTCATAAATGGCCAAGAGGAGGATATAGGATGCAGAAATTATGCTGGTTGATGAAGGATGTTGCTGTGTCTCTGACAAGGATCACATTTCTTAGCATACTCCACAACATCTCTCTTCATAGTTGGCCAATAGTATCCTGTCCTCGGGATCCTTGAGAATAATGCCCTGCCCCCAGTGTGGTTTCCACAATCTCCTTCATGGAAGTCTTTTAAAACTTTTTGGATTTCAGGATCCTCAATGCATCTTAAATATGGTCCTGCAAGAGATCGTTTATACAACATATTATTTAAAATTGTGAATTGAGATACCTTAATTTTAAAAGCCCTAGGGTTTTCTCCTGTAGGAATCTCTCCATGTTGTAAGTATCTCATGATTGGGAGGATCCAGGATCCTGAATGAGATTGAGTATCCTCACTAGGGATAATTGTAGAATCCTCTCCTATTTCCATAGCCACATGATCCTCGATGGCAGGAGCCAGGATATGGATAATGGGGATACTTATATCCTCCGGGATCTTCAAAGATGATCCTAGATTAGCCAATGCATCAGCTTCTGCATTTTCTTCCCTTGGTACCTGTGTCAAACTAAAGGAAACAAAAGAGAGTGCCAATTCTTTGACTATCTCCAAATATTTGGTTAGCTTTTCACCTTTAACAGCATAGGATCCATTAAAGTGATTAGTGATTAACAAAGAATCTACATGTACCTCAAGATACCTGATCCTCATATGCTTAGCAATTTGCAAGCCAGCTATCAAGGCTTCATATTCAGCCTCATTGTTAGTGGTTTGGAACTCACAAGCTATAGAGTGGGGTATTATGTCCCCCTGTGGCGATTTTAGTAGTATTCCCAGCCCTGTTCCTTTGACATTTGAGGATCCATCAGTATAGAGTATCGAAGGATCCTTGGTCTCCTCTAGCTGCTGGACTTCTAACTCGGCTTCCTTTTGCAAATCACTACTGAAATCTGCCACAAAGTCGGCTAATGCTTGGGATTTAATGGCTGTCCTGGGCTCATATCTTATATCATATGCACTAAGCTTCACTGCCCACTTAGCCATCCTTCCTGACATTTCAGGTTTCCTGAGGACATTCTTAATTGGAAAATTAGTTTTGACGATAATGGCATGAGTTTCAAAATAATGTCTCAATTTAGTAGACGCCATAATTAATGCAAGGATAAGTTTTTCTAAGTGTGAATACCTGGATTCAGCATCAAGTAAACTCTTACTTACATAATAGACAGGATGTTGTGTACCTTGGTGATCCTTAACAAGGACGGCACTTACTGCTTTTGAGGATACCGCAAGATATAAGTGTTAGGGGAGGATTTTCTAACAATTAGTGATCCTTATTCGTTATCCTAATTAATGATCCTTACTTCTGTGGCAGATAGTGATCCTCAGAAGAGCTTCAGGATCAGGATCATGGATCACTTTAAGGATCCTCGTACTGACGATTGTTTATTTGTGTTTTGTGTTACTTTGCAGGAGTAACAAGCTTGACTTGGTCTTGGCGACATTCCTGGAGAATATTCCCAGACTATCCCGCACGTGCTTGACCAAAAATAGACGTTGTGGAGAACGTGGAGGCATGGCACGAAAGTCGGAAAGTTTGTTATTGTAGTTAACTTGTATTTTAAAAGGGGTAACGAGCTAGTTAGTCACACTTAGTCATTTCTGATTTACACACACACTCGTACAAAAGCTCATACCAGCTCTCGTTCAAACACTTAGCAATTTCATACACCTTTTACACGTTACATCCTAGTGATCTTTGTACCTAGCTCGTTACTATCCGAAGTTGTAAACATTTATTCATTTATTTGAGCTTGGTGATCG
>JARYGA010020774.1:0-41850 GCA_030545235.1 Helianthus tuberosus
AAAACTGGGTTCAAGCTAACCATCTGAGATCATGGGAGTGTATTTTGAAGAAGTATGTTTTACCACGTACGGAACTAGAAGTTATAAAAGAAATTTCGGAATTCAATGACAAAGAAAGTGATATGTACAAAGCTGAGAAGATGATGATAAGTCTACTTCAGCAAGCTATCAAAGAAGACATTTTTGTATTGCTTCAACATGACAAAACTTCAAAATCAATTTGGGATGCTCTTAAAGTCAAGTTTAAGGGTAGTGAGAATATGATTAAGAGTAAAAAGGCACTGCTTAAGAAAGAATTTGATCTATTCACCAGTCTGCCCGGAGAAGATACAAAGAAGCTAATTGAAAGATATTGCCACTTAGTGCGATCCATGTCAATGCTGAGTATAACCAAAGATCGTGAAGAATGGGTCGACAAATTAGCTAACGCTTTACCACAAAAGGAGTGGGGTACTTATTTGATGATTCTGAAGAACACTAGGATATATGATGGGTTAACAATTTCTCAGTTCATCGAGAAAATTAAAGGTCAAGATATGGAACAACAGAAGATTGCGAGGATGACTAATCCTAGTGGTCAACAAGATGTAAAAATGTACTACAAAGGCAGTGTTCCAGAAGCTGAAAGAAGTCCGAAGATCCAAACTGCTTTTAGTGCTGGAGATTTATCTGAAAAAGTTGATCAAAATTCAAACAAAAGCAGTGGATTTTCTTCATATCCGAGTGTTAATCCAAAAGATACAACATCAAGCTTTCAGCATCAAAGTTCTAAAAGTGGAAATGGTTATGTGATACAATGCAACATTGCTTTAAATCTTCCTGATGGTCAAAGTTTTTCTGAAGAGGTTGCGAAAGATCACATGGCATTACTTGGTTCCGTGCTACTATCTTATGAAGGCTTGGTTGCAGGAAGGATCGGGAATCCTATGCTGACGAAAGAGGATTACGATCAGATAGACGCTGAAGAAATGGAGCTTATGGATATCAAATGGTGTTTAGCTAGTGTTTTAAGAAGAGCAGAGAAGTTCAAATTGATTACTGGGAGAAATGATTTTCTTGATGCACACGTTTCTACTTTGGGTTTGATAAATCTAAAGTTATATGTTTTCGTTGCAGGGAGAAAGGTCATTTCAAAAGAGAATGCAAGAATAGAGAAGCAAGTGAAGCTAAGAATCCATTTGGAAAAGATGATTACTACCGGAAAGCTATATATCAACAAGTTGGTCAACAACAACAACAAGAACCACAATTGGCTCATGGTAGAAAAGTGATAGAGGATTCAAAGAGAGCATGTTTAGTGAATCAAGAAAATTTCAGCTGGGATAAATACATTTCATATGACAACAAAGCATGCTTAATTAATCAAGAAGATGAAAGGTTACCTGAAGGATTCAGCTGGGATATGTTTGCAGATGAGAATGGGAATTTTAAAGCTTTCATTGCTAAGATCGTTAAAGAACCAGATATGTTTACTGAGTGGATGAAATCTATTGGTGTTAGTGTGAAGAATGAAGATGAAAAATCTGTTTCATCAGATGAAAGCTCAGAAAGATCAGATGAAAGCTCAAAAAAATCAGATCAGAGTTCAGAAAGAGAAATTGTATTTGATCAAACACCATATGATTCTGGTTCTTCGGATGATAGTTCTGACAAATCAGTAGAGTTTGATCAATCACCAACTGATGACAGTAGTGATGATGAAGAAGAAAAACATATTAATATTGCAAAATCTCATCTTTCTCCTGAAAGTTTTCATTTTTATTTTGCAGATCGTTTGGAGAAGCTGAAGGAGAAACGAGTAGCAAAAGAACAAAAGCAAATGAAGACTGAAAGTGAAAAGGATGAGATAGTTCAAAATGAAGAAGTTACAGTTGTTGCTGAAAAGATTGCTGAGACTGAGAAGGTGACTGAAGCAGAAAAGGTAGTTGAAATTGAGAAGATAATTGAAATAGAAAAGATTGTAGAAGTCATCAAGCCTTGCTCAAAGTGTTTAGAAACATGCAAGGAATGTGCAGCAAAAGACGAGAAGCTAGCTGAGTTTGAGAAGATGAAAGAACAATTACTATTCAATCTCAACTATGTAAAGGAGTCTTATGATGTTTTGAACAGAACAATAACTGGTCTTCAAAAGACAAATTCTGAAAGAGAAGATGTTTTAACGATGATGAATGCTACAATGATGTCGAAGCAAAAAGCTATAAATCATTATATTGAGGAATGTGCCAAGTTGAAACAAGAGTTGGAGACTGAGAAAATTGAAAATGAGAGAATCAGACGTTTATTACAAAGTTATACTCGTTCTGATTATCTTATTGATCGAATTTATCCAACTGTTGCAGGTTTCGAAGCATTTCAGGATGACAAGTCAAAGAAGGAAGATACTGGTAAGAAACCGACTGTTAGCTATAACAAGTGACCGCCTCCAATCTGGGAAGGTTATTCTCCCAGAAAACCAAATGAGGAGCAAGTTGAAAAAGCAGTCAATATAAAGCTAAAAACCGATACAACTGATGATTTACCAGAAAACATTGATGTTACTTTCACATCGTCTGACACTGATCATGAGTCTGAGTTAATAAAAAAGGTGGTCGATCAGGTGTTGGATACTGATGAGGAGTCTGAGTCAAAGTCTGAGTCTGGAGGTTCAAGTTCGTCAGTCAACAATCCAAAATCGTTGGTTAAACGGATTTACAGTAAAGAGTTTTTATTATCAAAATCAAATTTGGATGATGAAACATTTGAAGTTGCATACACTTTAAATGATTCTGACAAATTATATTCTGACAAAGAGTTTCCAATAAGAAGTGTTAGATTTGAAAAGATCAAAAAGGTTTTCAAAATGACAGAAATTAAAATTTCTGAAATAAAAGATGTAAATCTTAATGACAAACCTAAAAAATACACTTCAAGAGTTCAACAGCGACTTAATAAAAAAAGGGTTACAATTCTGGTTCTGATTTTCAAAAGAAACCAAACCATAATGGTAATTTCAAAAAGAAAGGATTAGGTTTTATTCCATCGGAAAATTATAAATATGAGAAAAATTCTTAAACAAAAACAGAATTTGTTTCAGGAGGAAGTGCCGAAGAAGAACAGAAGAAACCTTTCTGGAAACAATCAAACCAGGAGTTTCTTGCTGAGAAGAAAAGAAAAGGAACTGGAGTTTTTCATCCAAAGGATACTAGAACCTGTTTCAAGTGCAATGAAGCTGGTCACATTGCATGGAATTGTTCGACAAATATTAAGACAAAATAGGGAGTATCTGAAAAACTTAAAGAAAAAGTTGTTGATGTTGAAACACCAACTGAAAAATTTAAAATTTTTGAAAATTCTACTTATGAAGTTGGTGAGTGTTCGAAGAAAAAATTTTACAAAAAGAAAGCTAAGGACAACCAAATGTGGGTTGTTAAAAAGGTTGATGAGAAAATTGGCGATGAATCTGGTTCCACAAAGCCAAAAGAGCCACAGGTTAAGGAAAAAGAAGGAAAATTTGTGCTTTCAATGGGTGATGTTCAAATTCCACCATTGAAGGATGTGAATTTCAAACAAAAGGTTGGTAAGGTTGAAATCTCGAATCAATTTTATTTTGAGAAAAATGACTTTGATGTTGAGAAAGCATTCAATGGGAATGTGAAGAAAATTTTTGGGAAAATGATTGATGGGAAAGTGAAAGGGATTAAAGATTTTTATGCTACCAAGAAAGCAACTTATAACCCTACTGAACAAGAGTTAAAAACACCCAAGGTTGGTAAGACTTGGGTGGAAATTCTCTTTCCTTAAAAATCTGGACTTGCCAGAGATCCCAAGTTTGTAATCGCGGATCAGGAATCGGCATCTTTCTTGATAAAATTGTTTGTATGAAAGAGTTTAAAAATGTGTTTAAATTTTACAGGTTAAGTGTGACTTGCCGGAGCTTCCAGGATTGGTAAGTGAGAAGCAGGAATCGGCATCTTTATTGGTAAAATGATTTTGTGTAGATGTTTAATTCCTACATGAGGTAAAGGAGTTAAATTCACAAGTGGTACAGAAGTTTGAATAGTTTGATTTACAAGTGATTCGTCAAGGTCATTAGTTTGAACTTGATGTAATCCTCATACAAGTAGTTGAATGAACAAGATGATGAACCCTAACCTACAAATAGTAAAAACAAACTCATTTTCCGAAAAAATCATTTTGATTAAAACAAACTTAAGTGTTTTGAAATCTAAATGAGAAAATAGTTTGTTGAAAGGGGGAGTTCTGATTGTTTATGCCAAGTGGATGGCGATTTGAAGCAATTTGATATCGGTTGTCAATTTACTTGTACAGTTTGTTTTCAAATTTTCCTAAAATGTGTTTGCATTTTAGGGGGAGTAAGAATTTCAGTTCAGGAAAATTCAAAAACATTTGAAAATTTGAAAAATACAAAAACATGATAAAATGAAAAATGAGTTTTGTGTCAAAAGAAGAGGAAATGATAGTACATCAGTGGACGATTACAACATGCTAAAGAAATGGAAAGTTAAAATGTGATAAACGGTCTCACTGATAATGTGCCAGTAGGTTTTTGCACATTTAGTAGATTGTGACGAGATATAAACCTAAAAATTCAAACTTGCTTATATCGTGGGGAAACATCTCTTGGATATATGGGTAACCCCCGAAATCTTGTTTGAAAGGTCCCTCTTTCTGAAATACTAGGTCTTTATGCTTAGTGATATCTGGGGTATTATTCCGAGACTTCTGCTGAATGGAAATTCTGACCTAGTCTTCGCATAATACTTTCTGCAAATGCTTGGAATATAGCGCCGCCCTCAGCAAAATGATGAAACAATAAAATTGATAATCATTGCTGTTGTAAAAAAGATCCTCTAAAGGGGACACACCAAAAGTCGAACCGTCATCTCTCTGCTGAACGGAAGTTCTGACCTGAGTTCTCACAGTTTCGCATCTAATCCCTTACAGATATCATCTAGGTATACTCACCTGTAAGACTGAATATTGGGATCTGGATACGGGAGTATATTCTGAGGTGGGACACGCGATTAAGTTTAAGTATCTACGACACTTATATCATATCTCGAAACAGTTGAACTTTGTGTGAAAATTTAAGTGGACCAATATACTGACAATCTAAGTGAATTGTTTAGAACTCAAAATGAAATGAAGCTTAACGGTGTTGGTGATTTGTCTCAAAAACTGATATGATCCTCTTGCACAAACTCACAAAAATATTGTTTGTAAATATTTCTTTACTGCTTTTTATTTAATCTAAAAAAATACAAAAAGATTTTTGACAACTGGTGTTGGAGAGCTGATTTTCAAAATTCCAAGTGCTAGACATGATGATCATGTGGTGAGGGAGAGTATGTGTTTAAATGAGAAAATTGTTTTTTTTAAAGAAAAATATTCCTGCAAGTGGTTCATCAGAGACTATAAATGTTAGATATTTTTGAGAGATTTGCTTTTCCAATGGAAAGCAGAGTGGAAATTTATTAAATGTTTGAAATTTATATTGAGGTAGAGATTGTGCAGGGTTGAGTAAGAGCTGGATGTGAGACAGGTTAATTGATTTTGAGAAGTTTGTTTTTAAAGAGCCAGTTTCTGATATCTGAGGATTCTGTGGACAAAGAATGAGTTAGACAATGATCCTGAACATGAGAGAAACAGATTATGATCCTGAAGCTGATGATGTTGATGAACTTAAGGAATGCCAGCACATCGTAAGGGGGAGTCTGATGACATTCAAGAGAAGATTAGAAAGTGTATTGCCCAGAGACTGATCAAGATTGAAGATGTAAAGACTCGACACGAAAGACTCGTCAACATCTGAGGGGGAGTCTGTTAGTGCATTCATCTGTCAACTTCGTCTTGTATCGAGTCTAGGACTAGATATGTTAGATCAGAGCATGTTATATGAGAAAATAGGAGATTTATATGTAAAATAGAGTGATTTCGCTTGAAGGTGGAAGTTTCGCTTGAGATGGTATGTAACAGTTTCAAGCGAAATCATAGATAATTGATTTCGCTTGAACTGGTTCTTGTCTCTTTCAAGCGAAACCCTGTCCACTATATATAGGTCATTTGTTTCTCAAGCGAAAACAGTTCGAACAGTTCTTGTTTTGGATACCGAAGTGCTGCCGGTTTATCCTGTGATTGTAATCGTTGTTAAATCAATCAGAAGTGTGTTTAAAGTGAATTACAAGCTGTTTCTAAGTTAGTTTCTTGTTTTCCGCACCTGAAACTAATCAAAACTTCTCTAAACGACTCGTTCGGGTCAACTACACGATCCTACAAATTGATAACTAACGTGTCATTTTATCCAAAATGAATGATTCACCAGTATTTCCCCGCTGACAAAATATTTTTAAAACATGTTTCAGGCGACCTGTTGTAAATCAAGGAAAACGTGCTACGGAGCACTAAGCAGCTTGAAGAGGTGGCTCAGTTAAAATAAATAAACATGTTTTAATAAATCAGGGAATTTACTTGTGAAATTCCTCTATTGTAAAATAACGGGGTTTTATCCCGAATGATGAAATAAAATATTTGGGCATTTTGAGTTTTAAAAAGATCCTGTAAAATCTTCCGCTGTCGCGTCATAGATACCAAGTGTTCCTGTCCCGCGGCTCCTGACCGGGTTAAACCGGGGCTGGGGCCGTGACAGGAAAAGGTGGTATCAGAGCGCTGAAAGAGCCACTGATTTAAGCCTATTAAGTATTTAAAATACTTAATTTTTTCTTGATTATCATTTTGTGATTTTATGTTTTATTAACTGACTAATTGTTAGTTACAGTATGGGTAAGCAAAAGCTTTCGAACATCTATCTTAAATTAGATAGTTCACCAAAAGAGAAGGGAAGTTCATCCCAATCAAATTCCTCAAGATACTCAGTAGATACTGAGGAGGGAATATTTGTTCATAAGGCACACTATGAGAAACCACTTTCTCCTAATAAAAGAAGTTTGATTATTAGAAAAAGTAAAGAGAAAATGAGGAAGAAGTCTCAACCAAAAGAAGTGATAAATAATAAGGAAACTCAGGAAATAGGTGATAAACCACCATGGGAAGATGAGTTAGATGAAAAATGGGCAGATCTTTATATGTTATTGTAGCAGTAAATGTTAACCTTTAGACTATCAACACCTCAACTCAGTATTAGCACCCATATTATCCATAAGCCAGAAACTTTAATATTTGACATTACAAATAAATATTTTGTTTCAATAAAATGGGTTATTAAATATTTGTAAATAACATTAAAATTTCTATTCTGTGATTCTGTGAAAATTTTAATTTACAAAATTTTAACTTAAAATTTTGTGTGTTTCTTCATAAATACTAAAACAGCATGAATGAATTGTCTGAAGCCCTTGAGAATCTCAATCTATACCCTGTGAAAATAGAAGTTTCAAAAGACTTTACTGGTTATTTGGCTGATGTGGAGGAACCCATGGAATTTCAAGCTCCACCTCCGGAGAAATCAAAACCAAAGAAAAGAAGATTTGTGGGATGGAGGCGTGTGCGCAGAAGGAAACCAACAACTAGGAAAATTCCCAAAATAGAGAATCCTATGGATAAAGGAAAAGGAATAGAAATTGGGGAAAGTTCTAGACAGGCAGGAATGGAAATTGGGGAGAGTTCTAGGCAAAACAAGGACATGACATTGCAGGAAGAGTTAGATTTTATACTAGCAAGTTGTGATACCCTTAAGCCTGTCAATGAAAATCTTTTTACTTATCCTGCTGAAACCCAACTTCCAATAAACCTAGAACCAGCTATCCCAGAACCTTTAATTCACACCCAACCACAAGGAATGGACGAATGGTGGACCAACGATTGGCAATTTCAAAACCTCCTAAATAATCCTTATACCTTCTTCCCTCAATTTGACCCAGAACCTGCACCAAACCCGCCGATGAGCAATGAAAACTTGGCAGAACTCCGCCATTTTGGTGAGGAGCAAATGGATGCAGGAAATCGAATCCGGGAGGTAGGAGAACAGATCTCCTGGAAATATGACGAGAGGGAGCGTCATTTCTGAAAACGACAACTGATGGGATAATGTGAAATGGTGGAAGCATATGTTTAATAATAATAATATAATAATCAAAATAAAACGTGTAAAATAAACAATAAAACTTGTGTAAGATAATCGGTTTGTACGGATACCTACTATATTATATAAAATATCAAACATTGGAAAATCAACAATTTTGTGACTATACGTGTTAACATGATTATGTGTAATTATTTTGTTGTTTGGTTATTAATTTCCGTACACTAATTATGTATATAAATTAATTATCAGATGGCACATGCTGGTAATAAACCCGATAATGAAGTTAATCAATCTGAGCATAACAATGAACATCACTTTCTGAATAGGCAAGATATCGAGAATATCGTTGCTCAAGGAATAGCCAATGCTATTCCCGCAATCCTTGCTGCTGCTCAGAAACCTGTTGAATCACAACAAATTATCCCTAGTAAACGCACACAAGGCGATAATTTTAGTAATAGTATAAACGGAGGCGGCAACCATATTAATAACGACAATGATGGGTTGCAAGCTCCACTCCTTAAGAAAATGAAAGCTGCAACGCCTGGTTGCACTTACAAGGAGTTTCTTGCCTATAAACCGGCTGAGTTTGCAGGTAACGAAGGAGCGACTGCTGCATTGCGTTGGTTAGAAAAAACCGAAGCAGTCATTACAATAAGTAAATATGCCGAGGAAGACAAAGTGATGTACGCGTCGCATCTGTTTAAAGAAGGGGCGCTAGAATGGTGGAATACAGTACTTCAAGCCAAAGGAAGAAAGGTGGCCTATGCCATGAATTGGGAAGAATTTAAGCAGTTAATGGAAAGAAAATTATGTCCCGAGTATGAAAAGGAACAAATGGCAAATAAGTTCCTGAACCACCAGATGGTGGATGTAGACTGTCGAGGGTATACTTCGACATTCTTCGAGTATGCGAGAGTAGTACCAACCTTGGCTTTGCCAGAACCGGTGCTTATTTCCAGCTATATTTGGGGATTAATTGGCGAAATTCGAGACATTGTCACAGCTGCGAGACCACGCACCATTGATGATGCTGTGGAATTAGCTAATACCTTAACTGACGGGCTGATACGCACAAGAGAAGAAACCCGGAAGAAGGATGTAGCCCAAAAGATTACCCAGGGATTCCGTATGGGTAATCGTAGCAATTTCAAGAGAAAGGGAACTGGGCAATCTTCTACTGGTCCATTTTGCAATGCCTGCAAAAGAAAGCATTATGGGAGATGCAAGGGGTATTGTAATTTCTGCAAAATCCCGGGGCACCAAGAAGAAGATTGCAGAAAGAAGAAAGCAACAGTTTGCTACAACTGCGGAGAAGCTGGACATTTTAGGCCAGACTGCCCTAATTTGTTCAAACCAGCTGATAACAAAGCTAAACCTGCAGAAGGAGCTACCAAGAAGAAAGTAAGAGCATTCCAGTTGACTACTCAGGAAGCAGAGTTAATTCCTGATGTGATAGCTGGTACGTTCCTAGTTCACGACATTTATGCAAAAGTATTATTTGACTCTGGTACAAACCAAAGTTTTATAAATACTTCATTCTGTCAAGCTCTTAACTTACCTTTAACCAACCTTAAGCAAGTTTTTACAGTCGAAACGGCAGATGGGAATTCTGTTAACATAGATAAGGTTTTGCAAGATGTAAAAATAGAACTCTTAGGTTATAAATTCTCTGCAAACATGTTACCTATGAAGTTAGCCGGATTCGATGTGGTGTTAGGAATGGATTGGTTGGTAGCCAACCATGCTCGAATTCTTTGTGATAAGAATTCCATAGAAATTCATACACCCACAGGAGAATTAGTGGTGGTTACAGGAGATAAGCCACGAAAGCCACTGAAATTCATTTCAGTAATGAAGTTGGCAAGTTATTCCAGAAAACAAGAAATGGTGTATATGATTTTTGTAATCATTAACATGAAAAGTAAGGAACTCAAAGAAATTCCTGTAGTATCAGAATACCCATTCCCAGAAGAACTACCGGGATTACCACCCAATAGGGAAGTTGAATTTAGAATTCATCTAATTCCTGAAATTACACCGATAACCAAGGCACCTTATCAGTTAGCACCTACAGAAATGCTAGAATTGAAAAAGCAGTTAGATGAATTACTAAGTAAAGGATTTATACAACCTAGTTCCTCTCCATGGGGAGCGCCAGTGTTGTTTGTAAAGAAGAAAGATGGTTCAATGCGAATGTGTATTGATTATAGGGACTTGAATAAGGTTACAATTAAGAATCGATACCCATTACCTAGGATTGATGATCTTTTTGATCAACTTCAGGGAGCTAGATACTTTTCTAAGATAGATTTACGCTCTGGATATCATCAATTGAAGGTACAAGAAGAAGACATACCTAAAACTGCTTTCAGAACTAGGTATGGTCATTATGAGTTTACAGTCATGCCCTTCGGATTAACAAATGCTTCCGCAACATTTATGTAACACCTCGAAAAATTCACGTCCTATAATGTATTGACACGTGTCATAAGCTTGAACGTGTGAAATAATACTTTAGAAGGACTAAAGTTGACAATCATGGAAAGTATGTGAATATACGAGTTCTAAATGTCAACGGTGAATAAATATATTGTACATTAACCCTACATGATGCTCATACCTTCAAACGAATGAATCATGGATCATACGAAGCTAAAAGTGAGAGATTACAAACTACAGGGGTTAAATGTGTCAACATGTTTAAGTTATACCTCTGAGTGACCTTTTGACAAACCCGAAGCTTTGTAACTATTAATTATGCTCACTAGAATGTACATTATAAATTTCATAAAGTTTCGTTATCGTATGAGAAAGTTATGATCAAATTCGTATGCGAGGGGTTAAAGCGTTAACGTCGAAAGTTATGACTTTTCGGGTTAACCAGAAGTGTCCAGGGACTTGGCAAAGTGGGTACTAGTCTTAAATCCCTTGTAGATAAATATGAAGGGGTCAAAATGCAAAGAATAAGCTTAGTTGACCTTTCGGGAAGCCAAGGGACAAGTTGCAAAAACAAAAAAATGAAAAATCTGATCAGAAGGCCCATGCGGCCCGCCTAAGCACCTCAAGCGGGCCGCGTCAGGCCCCCAGATGCAGAAAATCGTTTTTTGTGGCTGTTCAGCCTTGGAACCAACTTTAATCACTTGTTTCACTTCATGGGCGACCCCTAAACACCTCCTAGACACTTAGGGACATGTGTTGATGAATTGTGGTCAATTGTAGGCTTGGGTGTCAACCTTTTGTGGTGATTAAACCACTATATAAAGGCTCCTAAGTTGCAAACATGATCATTCATTCTCATCTGCATTTCTTGAAGACCTCTGGAACTCAAGAGCCTTTTCTAAGCCTTCCTGGTCGACCATTAGACCTTGGTAAGTATGCCTAACCCTTCTTAATTAAGTTTTAGCTTAGTTTTAGCTTAAAAGTCAAACCGTCGTAATTAACGGTTGACTTTAAGATTAATCACTAATGGTCCAGTGATTAGGCGAATCAAAGGTAGTTATAAGTTGGTAATTATGTGGGCTTTAAACCCTTAAAAGGGCATCCACTGATTCCCATCCTAACTAGGTCATTTGTCGAGTCAAAGATGATTAGAAAAAGTCAACAGAAATGTAATCTTTCGTTTAATGCATAATTAACGATGTAAAAGGCGTGTAACCTATTTTATCATTCATATAACTTGATAATAAGCATAAGAACTTGCCTAAGCTTGTTTGATTCGACAACTTTCTGTTTTGAACCGATTCGGAACCGAAAGTCGCAAAGCTTTGACTTTTGCTTTGACTTCAGTTCTGACCCGCTTTAGTATGATTTGGAAATGCCTTAGAGCTTCCTTAGGACCAGGCTACATGTTAGCATAACCCTCTGTGGTTAGTTCATTGATTGACCCATTCGTTTACACGTTTCCGTTAATTGCTCATATGTTGACCATTATGCCCTTTTCACCTTAAAACGTGATTTTTGGAAATGTAAAAGAGTAGAAACCTTAGTTACTAATTTATAAACTTGTATGCAAAGTTTGACATCAGTTTGAGGTGTAGATTGAGAGTTATGCTCATTAGCGTAAATTGAAGGCTTTATGTCAATTAAACGGCGTAATTAGCGTATAGCCTAGTTAAGCCTACTTTTTGATATCAAACTTATTACCCACTGATCTAATATATTATTTTGGGATTTTTAAAGATTTTTAATTAATTTTAGGCTGAGCATAACTCATAGTCGTAGGCTTAATTCGGTAAATGTCGGTTTTGCCCTTACGGGCCATAAAATGAGTTTTACATATCTAAACGACTCCAAACCTTTTGCTACTGATCACATATGATAAATAAATTATTTTAAGCCTTCTGGAAATATAAAAATATCAGATTTAAGTATCGAACCCGGAAATGGCCTTTAATCGCCTTTTTAAGCGTTTTTAACGCATAGTATGTACTAAAACTATTTTCAACATCCAAGGATTGATACCTACTGATATTTGAGGCAAATTATAATATTTTAACAGTAAGCAAAGGTTGATAAACTCAGACTTCAGTTTTGAGCTTTTCGGCTTATGTGAAATTACCAAAATGCCCCTTCGGGCATAGTTTGGTTATAATTGATAAATTTCACATATATACTTTATCCTACTGTTATAACTTATCAAAATAAGTATTTTCGCTGATTATACCAGACCTGTAACTCAGGTAAATACTTAAACTCTTTTATAACCTTTTAAATGACCAAACTACCCCTACGAGGCCTAGTTTGTGTTTAAATACGTTTTGGGCATAATGAAAGACATCTTACTGATGTCACAACATATTTGAGGCATAATTAACTTAGGAAACCTGTATATGACTCTCATGATTACCCGTCATGCGTTATTCGCGTTCGGTTCGGTTTATGTAACTAGTTTGCATAAATTAGCCGAAACGGGTCAAACGTTATCGTTTTTATCTCAAAATCCAGAATGTGTTTAGTTTACCCATATTATACAAGTCTCCAAACTTGTCGGGTCTAACTCACATCCTATTCCGGTCTTCGCTTAATCATGCGTTTTGAACCGTAAACCTTTCCTTAAAACTAACCGGTCTAAGTTACGACTTAAATAAGACCCGTTAGGAATTTAATAGGTTAATAAAACCTTCGTTCCAGATTGAGAGCCCCAGTAGAAGTACTTGTGCTTGCTGATTAGAATATACGGCTGAGTATAAATTGCATTGCTAGCTCAGGTAAATACTTTTAACTTATTTTCCCTTATACGGGCTTGGGATACGGTATTATAAAAATACCGCTTGGTCGGGTGTAGAAACCTTTTAATCGGAGATGATTAAATTGCATAATCCCGTTTTAATCTGTATTGATTGATAACAAATAACATTGGGGGTTAATGACCGTGTCCTGGAGATCCTTGGCTCATTTAAAAAGTGAATGGCCATAACTTAAGCACAAGGTGTAGGCATAACACCTCCTGTTGCGTATGTAAAAGATATACTCACTCGTAAGGATGTCTTCTTGTGAGTTATATTTATGGTGTGTCGATTAATCTTGACCGGCTTGTATTGTATAATCACCGGCCCTAAATGTTGGACAACCATGTAAATCGGATACAAGATTTTTATTAATAAAATTGTCCCAAGTATAAAAGATTAATTTTGCCTCTGTGCATTTTAATCCAGTTATAAAAGATATTTTGTGCCTCGTGCATTCAAATCAATTTTTAAACTCTTTTCCAAAATGAGTCAGTTAATTGTATTTACCAGTGTAAACTGACGTATTTTCCAAAAAGGTTAAGTGACAGGTACTATGCGTAATTGGCTAGAAGCTCAGGGCGTTAATAAGGAATCTTGCAAGTTCTAGATGCCTGAAGTCTGTTGAACAATTTCTTTTATTTGATCCGCCTGTGGATCCTTTACCTTCCGTTGTAATACTTTGACATTACTTATATTCGGAATGTAATATATTTATCTTTTGCTTCCGCTGTGCATTTATATATTGTGTTGTTTGACTATGATGATCTCAACCACGTCACGATACTCCCCACCGGGCCCACCGGTGACACGTGGAAATCGGGGTGTGACAATTTATGAACATGATGAATAGAATCTGTAAACCATATTTGGATAAATTTGTAATTGTCTTCATTGACGATATACTCATTTATTCCAAAAGTCAAGAAGAACGCTGTCAGCATTTGCATGCACTCTTAACTTTGTTAAGAAAAGAGAAGCTTTACGCCAAATTCTCGAAGTGTGAATTTTGGCTACAAGAAGTGCAATTTTTAGGACACATGGTGAATCATGAAGGATTCACGTAGATCCTGCTAAAATAGAAGCAATTACCAAATGGAAGGTTCCGCAATCAGCAATGGAAATTAGAAGTTTTATAGGGTTAGTTGTATATTATAGACGGTTTATTAAGGATTTTTCCAAGATAGATGTACCATTAACTAAGCTAACCTGTAAATCAGTTAAGTTTGAATAGGGACCTAGGCAAGAAGAAGCCTTTAAGATTTTGAAGCAAAAGTTAACAAATGCTCCTATTCTAGCCTTACCAGAAGGAACAGAGAATTTTGAAGTATACTGTGATGCTTCAAAATTAGGATTTGGATGTGTGCTAATGCAACGCAAGAAGGTAATTGCGTATGCATCAAGGCAATTGAAAAAGCACGAAGAAAATTATACAACTCATGAGTTAGAGTTAGGAGCCATAATTTTTGCCCTTAAGATTTGGAGACATTATTTGTATGGAAGTAAGTTTACTATTTATACAGATCATAAAAGTTTAAGATACATCTTTGGGCAAAAAGAATTAAACATGAGGCAAAGAAGATGGATGGAGATCCTAAGTGACTACGACTGTAATATTCAATATCATGAGGGAAAGGCAAATGTAGTTGCAGATGCCTTAAGTCGTAAATATCATGAAAAGCAAAGACGAGTTCGTGCTCTCAGAATAAATCTACAGTTAGATTTAATAGAACAACTGAGAAGCATTCAAGAAACAGCAATCAAGGATGATGCTAAAAGAATGAAAGGACGGATAAAAGAATTAGAACAAGGAAATGATGGAATTTGGAGATTCCACAAGAAAATGATTTGGGTACCTAAGCAAGGAGAGTTAAGAAATAAGATTTTAGAAGAAGCCCATAAATCTAGGTATACCATACATCCTGGTAACAACAAAATGTACCAAGATTTAAGAAATAATTTCTGGTGGATAGGGATGAAAAAGGACATAGCTAGACATGTTTCCAAGTGTCTTACTTGTTCACAAGTTAAGGCAGAACACCAGAAACCTTCAGGTCTACTACAACAATTAGAAATGCCTGTATGGAAATGGGAGCTCATAACAATGGATTTTGTTACTAAGTTACCCAAAACCAGAAAAGGTAATGATGCTATTTGGGTAATTGTGGATCGATTAACCAAATCAGCTCATTTTCTACCCATGAAGGAAACCTTTAGCATGGAAAGGTTGGCGAAATTATACGTAGATGAAGTTGTATCCTTACATGGAGTTCCACTCTCCATTGTATCGGATAGGGATAGTAGTTTCACTTCCCATTTTTGGAAAAGTTTCCAAGAAGCAATGGGAACCCGACTAAATTTAAGTACTGCATACCATCCTCAAACAGATGGACAAAGTGAAAGGACGATCCAAACTCTGGAAGACATGCTTAGGGCATGTGTGATAGATTTTGGTGGAAATTGGGATGACCACCTACCTTTAAATGAATTCTCCTATAATAATAGTTATCACTTAAGCATCGAAGCTGCCCCATTCGAAGCACTGTACGGACGTAAGTGTAGAACTCCAGTTTGTTGGGCAGAAATAGGAAAAAGTCAATTATCAGGACCTGAAATAGTACAAGAAACTACCGATAAGATTACTCAAATCAAGGAAAGACTCAAGACGGCTTGAGATCGCCAGAAGAGTTATGCAGATAATAGGTGTAAGCCGTTGGAATTTCAAATTGGAGACAAGGTTCTCTTAAAAGTTTCTCCTTGGAAAGGAGTAGTTCGGTTCGGTAAGAAAGGAAAGGAAAGTTAAGTCCAAGATACGTAGGACCATTTCCAATAATCCAACGTATAGGACCAGTTGCTTATCACTTACAACTACCAGAAGAACTAGCTGGAATACATGACGTATTTCATATATCCAACCTCAAGAAATGTTTATCAGACGAATCTCTGATAGTACCTCTTCAAGATGTAGAGGTAAATGAAAAGTTGAAATTCGTAGAAAAACCGCTTCAAATAGAAGATAGAAAGATCAAGTTTCTCAAACACAAGCGACTAGTGTTAGTCAAAGTCAAGTGGGATTCAAAGAGAGGATCTGAATACACTTGGGAGCTGGAATCGAAGATGAAGCGAAAGTATCCCTACTTATTTCAGTAAATCTCGAGGACGAGATTTTTATTAAGGTGGGAAGGATGTAACAATTCTCACCTAAACTATTATTTCTTATTATATTTTGTCCAAAAGGAAACCCTAATTGAGAAACCCAAGTGATCCTGCATAAACCCTAAAATTTTCAGAACAATTGGAATCAGGATCAGGGCCCCTAAAACTCAAGGGGGGGGGGGGGTAAACCCTAGTTGATATTATCAAAACAGTTTTACGTGTAAAACGAATTTGAACGAATGACCAACTCACCCAAGCTACCAGGACACGGGGCTACCCTATGGTAGGGTGGCACCCCTCGCGCCACGCGACAGCCCCTCGCGCCACGCGAGGGGGCTGTTTTCCAGGTATAAATATAGGGGTGTGGGACTTGACATTCTGCGTTCGTTCGACGTTAAAATTCGATTTATGCACTGAGATATAGTCTGTTCACTACAAAACACACACAATTCACGAAACGCTGCCGCAATAACAGGGTAATAACTCGATCGCTGCTACGATTCAATGTCCGATCGATTAAAACTATCAAATGGATGTTTAAGTGCTGCCCACATTAGGGTTATTCGTCGTGAATTCGATGGATGTTTAAGTATCGCACTTTGTCATTTGTTGTGAGGGTTTAATCTCGTGAGTTATCGTAAATGCTGTATTAGTTACTAACCTAGTTTTCGTGTGCATTGTTAATTAAATTAGGTAACAAGGCTAATCAGTAGGCTAGACTCTGCCCGTATTAAATCTGCAATGTGATTCATTCTATTTTATTAAAAGTATTTTACAATACTTCATTTTCAAATGTTATAATTACAGGGCTTAAGTCGTGGTTATCTTAATCACTGGCTAGTGGGGTATTGTGCACATTACTAATTTCTCACGGGTTAGGCTAATAAATCCTAACAGTGATAAACGTCACTACTTGGGGAAAGACCCAATAGTGGTATGACCATCGTCACCAGGTGACACGGCGCCAGATAAAAATAAGATAAAAGCCATTGTAATCGCTCTTATGCTGTAATTGATAACTAACGTGTCATTTTATCCAAAATGAATGATTCACCAGTATTTCCCCGCTGACAAAATATTTTTAAAACATGTTTCAGGCGACCTGTTGTAAATCAAGGAAAACGTGCTACGGAGCACTAAGCAGCTTGAAGAGGTGGCTCAGTTAAAATAAATAAACATGTTTTAATAAATCAGGGAATTTACTTGTGAAATTCCTCTATTGTAAAATAACGGGGTTTTATCCCGAATGATGAAATAAAATATTTGGGCATTTTGAGTTTTAAAAAGATCCTGTAAAATCTTCCGCTGTCGCGTCATAGATACCAAGTGTTCCTGTCCCGCGGCTCCTGACCGGGTCAAACCGGGGCTGGGGCCGTGACAGAAAGGACAGTGATATGATATTGATGTTTTTATAGATCTTGCTAATGACTTGTAGGGAAAGGACAATGATATGATATTGATTTATACTTGAATTGTGTTTTACTGCTGTGGTTTGAAGATTAATTTTGAGATCAACTTGTTTTAGTTTCATTGGTTCACGCTATTACATAATCGGTAATTGAAGTTGTGATTTGAAGGTTAATTTTGAAGATTAGTTGTTGTTTAGTTAGTTTCATTGATTCTCGCTGTTATATAATCGGTAATTTCAGATTTTTTGTTCAAAGACAAAAAATGGTTAGACTTAGGGGCCAAAATGGTTAGTTATAGAGACCATGGGGACAAATATGTTAAAAATTCTTATTATGGGCTAATATAGTAAAAGTGATATAACCACAGGGGCCAAAAACGTAATTTACTTTTTAACTCCATACATTATTTAACAAAAGAAATTTTAGACTATGATTTTTAGAAAAAAAAAATAAGCTTAAAAAAATTAAGACAAAGTAATTGTATTTACCATTTGAAGTATCTTTTTATTTGGCTTTATTATAGAATTGCTTCATTTATGATTACTATACTTTTTGTATGATTAATGGAAGCATCTGTTTTATAATAATGATATGGTTGGTGATCGTGATCAAACGGGTCATTTTAAAAAGAAAAAATAAGGGGGTTATTGTCATTAAGTTACATCCCTCATGTGATTTAATTACTTGAAATAATGCTAATTCAAGTTATTGATGGATACTTTTAGGTTGTGGATTGTCGTATATGTGGTGACCCTAATTTGGTTATTCGTTTTGCGTTTATTGAGTTTACTGACGAAGGTATGTAAACATAACCGTTTATACTCGGTTAAACATATATAGCTTGTGTTTTGTGTTACATTGTGGGTTTGTAATGTGCTTGCAGAAGGTGCAAGGAATGTGTTGAGTCTTGCCGGTACGATGCTCGGTTACTACCCGGTTCATAAACAGTTCTAACTAAAAATGAATGGACTGGTGTACTTCTTGACAAACGGAAGAAACGAGACGTACGATCATATGGTGCAGGCTTGAAAATGTCTAAGGTACTGCTTTATGGAACTCTTCATGTTACCATCTATGAGGTTGATAAGCTTCATGGTCATGGTGGTGGCCCTAATATGTTTGGGAAGGTATAACATATATTCTTTCTTTTTAAAATAAGCAAAGAGCAATAATGTTGGATTTGCTTATGTTGTAATCAATCCTGGCAAACCAGACAGGTTAGTGTGACAGGTCAATACGGGTTTTTGAAAAAAATAAATTCCGGCCAAAATAGATCATTTAAAAAATTCTGTTCGAGTCAAAATAAGTTTTCGCCAAAAATAAGTCGGGTTGAAATGAGTCAGTTGGCAGTGACAGTGACAATGGTGATGCTAGCGACAACGAGTAGGTGGTGGAGATTAGAGACAAACAATAGTCATCGCCCATTGGTGGTGCTAAATGCTAACCTATTTAGACCCTTTATAATAGTGGCCCGTTTTGACATATGGTGTAATAATTTTATAAGCCTAAAAGAACCCATTCTTTAAAAAAGTGGATCATTATTGCAGCTATAGTTATAAACTTCTAAATGTTTGATTTGTTGTGGTAAACATACAAGAAACCGTTGGATTTGGGGAAGGAACTTCAAAGATCTAAGCAACAATCGATCTAGAAAAATGTAGAGTTGGAAGAACTAGAATGATAGAAAACGAACCACAAAACCCAACATGGTTCGAATCATTCCACATCTACTGTGCCCACTCAGCATCTAAGGTAATCTTCCCAGTCAAGGGCAACAACCCGAGCGGCGCAACATTGATCGGTCGAGCTTACATGCCCGTTAGCGAGCTCACTTAAGGCGATGAGGTCGATAAGTGGCTCGAAATCATGGACGAAAACAAAAATCCCATACCAGCTGGAGCCAAAATTCACGTCAAACTACAGTTCTTTGATGTTACTCAAGATCGAAACTGGGCTCACGAGGTTAAAATCGCTAAATATCCTGGAGTTCCCTACATGCTCAAAGACAAGGATGTCGTGTTTCATTGTACCAAGATGCAGGTGACCAATGAATGTTTGAAGACGGGTTGTACATCTAACAAAACTACTAGGGCGACTTTTTGTAAGGTTAGAGTGACGGCATCATAAGTCGGGACACCCGCCGCAACGCGCGGACATTCCTACTAGTTTAGAAAAAAAGAAAAAAGAAGATAATATGGTTAATTTATATCCATTTTACCGAATTGTTAAAGTATGTTTCTCGACTATCATTTCCAGAGTTTTACATGCTATTCCCTCAAATGAAGCAATTGATACGGTTGAGGTTAGTTCTACTTCCCGACTTCCTGTAAATTATGATCGACTGAATTTCCTCTTTGAATTAGAGCTCTGTACAAATTATAGATTTATATTGCTATAAAACTTGGATTCTTGATCTCATGTCTTCGTTCAAAGGGTTATATTATATCATATTTTTATACCAAATTCGACTTTCTTGAACAGGTATATGTCTTTGTTCAAAGGGTTATATTATATCATATTTTTATACCAAATTTGACTTTCTTGAACAGGTATTGCAATCAAGGACCAACCCGTTTTTTGTGGCATGACGAGGCGGAGCCGTAAGCAATTCTAGCTTTCTTTTTTTCTGTTTATAACCGACAAAGTAGAGGTGGCAGTTTCCATCCAATGAATCCATTTGGGTTCAGTTATGTAAAACTTTAGCCAAAAATGAAACGTGTTATACAGGTTAAAGTGGTTAAAAGTCTATTCAAAGTTGGACAAAAAATGTTTGTGACACGACTCACTCTAAAAAGTACCCATTTAACACGTTACCCAACGTGCTTGACCCAACATTTTGCTACCTCTAGTACTAACGAATGTACCTAAACAATTAACGATTGCCTTTTGTTCTTGCAGATACTGGGTGTAATCGATTATGGCCGTGATGCTTGGATACATCGAGAACAGGAGGCAGAAAATACAAGGACTCTTATTATCTTCAAGCACAACCAATGTGTTACATAAACTCCTAGAAACTAAAAACATGTTTCGTCCATGTTATTAACCTCACACTATTGTGTTACATAAACTCTTAGAACCTTAAAACGCGTTTTGTCCATGTTATTAATGGTACACTACTCGCCAACTTTTTCCGACTAACTTTGAAACACAATGAGCAGATTGAATTTGTAGTTTGATGTATTGAAATATTGAAAAAATGAGAGTAAAATGTGAATTTTGTTTTTTGTGTTGGTTGTCCCACATCGGTGGGGTGTAAATATGTGGTAGGGTGGAGTTGAGTATAAGAATATGAGGAGAGTTGTCTTTAAAGATTAAAAGGGTCGGTTGGCTAAATATGCCACGCTCACCCATTGAATGGTGAGTGCCGTATGGCTATCAAGACATATGGCTGACATAATTTGTGGGAACTTATAGGGTTGGCTCCTTTTGGCCGACCCTCCATTCTTTAACAAGTATAAAATTATCATCTCAACAATAATCATATTATTTAAGAGGAAAAATATGTAACAATGTATATATGCTTTTTTAACAGCTAATATTGAATTTTTTTAACGAAAAATTTGGATCACTGACGGACCACCGAAGTATCATTGTGTCACCAGCGGAACCACCCGATCATATCCATCTCCACCAGGCATAATGCCTATACACGAATTCAGAAGGACACCCAATAATTTGGGAAAAATCCAAGACCTATTGGTCACAAAGTCTTATCTCACTCTAAGATGCTACTAAGCATAAAGACATGGACTGCTAATATTGTGTTAATCCAGACCAGATTACAACACCACATTAAAAGTAGATCTTAGTTTCTTGAATGACACTTCATTGGCTTAGTTGTTTCAGATCAAACACAAGGGTAGACCAATAGAAATGAATTACTATTCCTTCTATTTCATTTTAAATATAGAGATAAGAGATAATAATAAAAATTGAGATAATATGGTGATATATTGACTAAAGTCACCAAGAAGTTTGGTGCATATGGGTACTTTAAACTTATACCGGATCCTTGATCTTTGGGATAAGAGTTATGAAAGAAGAGCTATACCCGTCGGAGATGCCACTACTTTTGTAAAAGAAAGTTAGCAAATTAAAAAAAAAATCATTTTCAAATAAATTCCAATACCTTTTGATGAACCTGAAATTGAGATCATCCGGCCCAGAGGGTTTGTCCGCGCCACAATCAAAGACCTCTATCTTGATCTCTTCATTGCTAAAAGAAGTCATGAGAATGATCTCATTAATTTCCTTTATTAGAATTTCCATTCAAGATTGACATGCAATTCTTTTGCCAAAGCAGCCTCATTATCCATACTATTTTTCTCTCATATAATAAGGGGACACATGCACTAAAATTTTCAGATTCAACCAAGTAATTACAATTAGAAATGGAAGTTGGCGAGGAACTCAAATCCTTCATCAACATATGGATTATCGCCATCTCTTCCATCTGCTACTGCTACTTGATTCCAGCTCGGATCTCCCTTGGCGTCCCGCAGCTACTCTATCTTCTCCCTGTTGTCACCGCCTTTTTCATCATCCCACTACCAATCTCCACCGTCCATCTCGCCTTCCCGGCCTTCTTCTTCCTCGTATGGCTTGGTAACTTCAAACTCCTACTCTTCGCCTTCAACCGCGGCCCTTTATCTTCCACACCGCCGCTACCACTCCTCACTTTCATCTCCCTTGCCCTCCTTCCTATCAATATTCCTAAACAACCTATTAAGAAAATCACAAAACCGCTTCCATTTTCACTGCCTAAACCGATTAGGTTAGCGATTAAAGCTATGATTCTCATTGTGATTGTGCATGCTTATCAGTACAAAGATAACCTCCACTGGACTATGGTTAGCGTTCTCTACATTTCGCATATGCACATCGCTTTTGAGTTTGGTTTCGCCATATCTGCTTTTATGGTTAAGGTTTTTCTAGGATTCGATTTTCAAATCGAACCGCAGGTCAATAATCCTTGCCTGGCTATATCGCTTCAGGATTTCTGGGGCCGCCGGTGGAACAATGTGTCGTCGAGCATCCTCCGTGACACTGTGTACAATCCGGTTCGCATGATGTGGACGCCAACTCTCGGCAGGCTCCGGGGGCAGATGCTGGCGACTTTTGTGACATTTGTGGTGTCCGGGCTCATGCACGAGTTGATGTTTTATTATGTGATGCGTGTTCGGCGCACGTGGGAGGTCACGTGGTTTTTTGTACTGCATGGGTTGTGTACAGCTACTGAGATGGCTGTTAAGGACGCGGTTAAAGGCAGGTTCCAGTTGCATAGGATGGTGTCGGGGATGCTTACGTTGGTGTTTATGTTTGTGACTGCTGGTTGGTTGTTCTTGGCGCAACCGTTAAGGAACGGTATGGATATTAAGGTCATAAACGAATCATCAATTCTATTGAGAATATTTACGTCAAATTAACGGCTGCCAATTTGCATATTTGATTTGCTGATTTGGGTTTCGCGGATTTATGATGTTTGACCGGAAATGTAATTGTTGTAAACCCTAATACCCTATTTTTTGTTTAAATAAGAGTTAAAGATGGAGAAAATTCTAAAAAAGAAAAGCCAACTAAGATAGGTTAATTATAATTTTGATTGATTGTTATTTCAAACTTCAAACTATGAGATGAATGAATTGAGGACGTACTCCCATTTTACACCGAGCCATGAACGTAGAATTCGTCAAACACTGCTGTTAAACTCGGTTCCAAGGCTACCCAATACTTTTTTTTATGAAAGCAACTGTTAAACCATCCGGACCCGGGGCTTTATCTCCTCCGCAGTCCAACATGGATTTTTTAATCTCCTCTTTAGAGGAAGGCATGGTAAGAATTTCCATCTGTGAGCTGGACAACTTTTTAAACCCATTTCCTGAGACTCTGGGTCTCTTTTTAGTCGGCTCTCTGAACTTATCTTGAAAGCACTCGCGGAAAGCGTCTTTAACCAATCCAGGGTCCGTCTTCCATTCACTATTCACCAGGAGACCATTTATTCTGTTTCTGACCACATATAATTTTGTGGAATAAAGTCGAGTTCTCATCACCGAAACGTACCCAATTTACTTTGGACTTTTGGTGTAGATCCATGGCCTTCATTAGCTCCCAATTGGCTACGACTTCCATATGTTAGATTGTAATTATGAGCCGATAAAAAGTTGTAATTATGAAAAAATTGATCCACTTTGTAATTCTAGCTCTACTGACACACAGACGAGAGTGGAGATGGGCAATTTACATTGTATTTGTCAAAGGCGAAATCTATTGGCACACCAGTCAATCTATCCGCACACTTTGCTTTTTTAATACGGTCGTATAGGTTCAGAAGTCAAAAGTTAAATCTGTGTGTGTTAGTTCTTGTCTGGCGGGTTGAACCAATACGGGTCGTATAGGCCAATACGGGTCGTATTGCATTGTTTTTTTACAAATTTTTGTATACATTTAATCATAGTTTTAACAAAGTTTAATAAAAGAAGTCCTTTATATTTTAAACAAAAAGCATTTTTAAAATTTTATCATGTAGTATAGGTTTGGTACATGTTTACTATATTATAATATCCATGTTTAACCGTATTATATACTACATTTTTTTTATAAATTTTTATTTAATTATAGTTTTAACAAAGTTTAATAAAAAACATTTTTAAAAAGTTATCATGTAGTATAGGTTTGGTATACATCTTTATTATAATATACTATCTATGTTATAACTGTATTATATACTACACTTTCTTTTACCAATTTTTGTATACAGTTAATTATAGTTTTGTATACAAATTTTATAAATGTATTATATACTAGACATATACTACATTATACTACAACTATTAGCATATACGAGATCTATACTACACCTATAGGCCTAGACGGGACCTATATGTCACACCCCGATATTTCCACATATTACTGGTGGGCCCGGCGGGGAGTATCGTGACGTAGTTGATATCATCATTGTCAATACACACAATATAATAGCACAGCGGAAGGCTTGGTGAATAAACTATTACAAACCATAATGTCCGAGTGTCCGAATGAAAGAATATACAGACTGAGTTGTAATAAGATCCACAGGTGGATCATAAATAAAATACAAGAAACGGAAAATAACAGACTTCAGGTATCTAGGGATTTGCAAGATCCTCTTATATGACACCTAGTAGCTCCAGCCTATTTACGAGAAGTACCTGTCAATCAGTCTTTAGAAAATACGTCAGTTTACACTGGTAAACACAATTAACTGACTTATTTGAAAATATTTAAGAAAATTGATTTAAGTGTACAAGGCACAAATTATTTATAACTTGGGACAATTATTTAAGATAATCTTGTATACAGATTTATATGTTTGTCATACAATTGGGGCCGGTTGGAAGCCGGTCTTGATTAACCAACTCACCACTTATAGAACCCACAAAGGAGTTATCCCCAACATGTGGGTTTATATTTTAGCATTTGCATCTGTCAGGTGTATGCCTACACCCCGTGCATAGGTCGTGGCCATTTTCAAATGAAATGAGCCGAGGATATCCAGGACACGGTCGTATTAACCCCCAATGCTTATGTTATCAAACAAGACAGATTAAAACGGGTTATGTAAATTTATTAATCACAATCCGATTAAATGATTTCATACCCGACCAAGTGGTATTATTATTATACCATATCCCAAGCTCGTATAAGGGAAAATAAGTTAAAAGTATTTACCTGAGCTAAATGTGAGAAGTAACTCAGCCGTATATTCCTAAAACTTTATGATAATACCTTCTACTGGATGCTACTTAATCTGTATAGAAGGTTTAATAACCTATTAGGATGATAACGGGTCTTTAGTTAAGTCAAAGACTTAGACCGGCTAGCTAGAAAGAAACTTTACGGTTCTAAACGCTAGATTAAGCGGAGACCGGAATGGAATGTGGTTTAGGCCCGACAAGTTTGGATACTTGTATAATATGGGTAAACTAAACACATTCTGGAATTTGAGGATTTAATGATAAGGTTAAACCCGTTTCGGCTATTTTACGTAAACTAGTTACATAAACCGATCTGAATGCATAAATGCATAACGGGTAACCAAATGAATTATATATAGGTCTCAATTGTTAATATGCTTAAAATATGTTAATACATCAGTAGGATGTTAACATGTATGCCCAAGAAGTATTTAAAACCAATTTAAGTCCCGTAAGGGCATTTTGGTCATTTTAATGATCATAAAAGAGATTTTATAATAAACTGAGGTTCTGGTCCTTGGTAATTAGTAAAAATATTTATTTTATCACATTACATCAGTAAGATATTACATATATGTGAGGTTTACCATTTATGGCCAAACTATGCCCCGAAAGGGCATTTTGGTCATTTCACATATGCTTTTAAGGACATTTTTGGAAGTCTGAGTTCATGACTTATACTTACTGTAATAATATTGAATTTTTTTTTTAAAATTCAGTAGGTAACAAGTCTTAGGTGTTAAATATGGCTTTAAACCATAATATGCACCTAATTAGTGTAAAAGTCGCTAATTGACGAAAATCAAGATGTTTATGTAAATCTGAACTTTTGATTAGTTTTAAATGCTCAAAATAATTTATTTAATGTATGAAATCAGTAGGAAAAGGTTTGGCATTCAAATAATTTGTTAATCTCATTTTATCCATGAAAATGGTATTATCGTCATTTACCGAATTACACAAGAACTCTATGATTTAAACAGATTATAATCTGACCAAAAATCTTAAAAATCCTTAAAAATAATAACTTAACAGTAGGTAATGAGTTTTGGTTCAAAATCCACGTTTAAACGTGTCTTATGCAAGATATCGCAATTTAATTAATAAAAAACTTCTAATTACGATATCGAGCATAACTTCTGTTTGAGACCAAGAACTGATGTCAAATTTTCGGGACAAGTTTATATATCAGTAGCAAAGGTTTTTGTCCTCTCACATTTCTAAAAATCTCAATTATATGTCAAAAGGGCATTTACGGCATTTATAAGCATATTAACAAACAAGAGCATATAATTCAAACTACTAAGTACCAAGCAATATAACTCCAGAGGGTTATACTACTATATAATGTGGTCCTAATGTGACAACCCTCATAATTACAGGTATCCGTACAATTAATTAATATTAATTAAGTGCTTACTGATTGTGCTGAATTACTTAACTGCTTTCTGATTACTGCATCATACTTACATGTGCATCACATATTACATAATGTCACATCTTTATCACCTACAAACTATATTGACATACTTGATGCACAAAGCACAGTTAGTACAGTTAACGGATAGAACGGGAATATGCTGACAGGGTTCAGTACATAGACAGACAGTGTTTTGAGACCCAGTATGGGACAGGGACAAGATACTACACTAGTATGATAGGATGAGTATATTATCCAACATTGCCGATTCACAACAAGACGTATTCCTCTCAGGAATACCCAAACAAGTTACCCAAAACCTATCCCTCCCAGGGATACCCAAAGACTGTACGAACCACCGGGACGCATGCTCAAGAGAGATGAACTCACCTTAGTTTGTTCGGTAAGTGATAACGTGTCTTTACGCGTTAATTACAAATTAGATCCGTTACACGCGACCTAATTTACATTCAATGTAGGTAAGTATACGAGTAGGGTTTTGTGTCCAAACAATAGTGTTCAAATGGGCTATTCACCTAATATTTCCACTAATGCATATGGGATTGATATGCAAGCAATACTTTACGGTTAAAAGCAGTTAGTGGAAAGAAAAGAAAATAAAAACATATTTAATAAATTATACCTTGCTAGCAATTCATCATTATCCTACTCGTTATGACCACTAACTTCACACAAATTTGATTGCCGTTAATTATAACCTTAGCCACTTAGAATTGTAGAACCAATTGCATGTGTGAACATATATCCACACTTCAAAACTAATTATAAAAAAAATGAAGCATGGATATAAATATATAATGAATTGGCTGTTACATGCGGACCAATAACAATTATATGTGGACAAATTTTAGAAACTGTTCTTTTAATTACTATATATATAGGACTAAGTATCATACACATTTGAATCTTCATTTGAACATCATGTGCAACATCTTTAATTAATTGATTTTTGGGACATCTTGGATCCTCCCATGTGCGGCTCCATCATAACAAAAGAATATCTCTAAATTATCAACATAATCGGCCCACTAGCATATACACATATTAAATTCAAAGACTTGACATACTCATGCATATCACATCTTTAATTAATTGATTTTTGGGACATCTTGGATCCTCCCATGTGCGGCTCCATCATAACAAAAGAATATCTCTAAATTATCAACATAATCGGCCCACTAGCATATACACATATTAAATTCAAAGACTTGACATACTCATGCATATCACATCTCAGCCAACTTCAGAATTCATGTATACTCACATACACAAAGCCAGACCTATTAATTAATAGTTAAGTACAGCTCCTTTTAATCAATATATATGCAGCCACTTTAGTCTACATATTCTGAGCATACAATTGAAATAGACATTCACATATTCTGACACTATATCAATTCCCAAGTTCAGACTTCTTTAAGACTGGACGGTATGGGGGCCGGCTTAGGCCCGGCGCCGGTCCCCCACACCGCCCCCCTCGCCCCGTCCCGTCCTCACCAGCAGCCCACAGCCGATTGCGCCGGTCCTCCCTTCTCCACCCTTCTCTCACATATACCTATACATACATACATATATATACACAAAGGGGTTCATCCCCCACCCCTCTAGGTCCATCCCCTCCAAGCCACTCCTACGTAGCGGTGACGTGGCGGCCCATCCTTGGAGGACTTGCCTCCTCCAGACCTTCCAGTCTAATTGTTTCACATATTTGCACACACTTCAACCCATTTGTTAATTAGGATACAAGGTCAGACAGTTAATGATTATACATGTTCGGACCCTATGCCCTCGATTTTGACATCCTAGTTAACTTCTGAATCAATAACAATCATCATGCAATATTAAAACTAGTAATCATAGTGCTAACACTTCGGCCCATACCTTTACCTCGCATGCAACACATAACCATCACATGTTTATAATATCACTTAATCATAACTATCACGTAAACAATTAATCACGGATTTTAATCATGACAGCAATGAAACATACCAAACAACTTGCAAGAACACGAGGGGGGGGGGGGGGGGGGGTGAAGGTATTAGGGTTTGGTTTATTTTGTGTTAATATACGGCTGGAGATATTTGGACACCCACTGCGCCTATTTGGACACTTTTGTGCCCTAGACGCCTCGTATAGGGCTATACGAGGCGTCTAAGCACTGAATTCAAGGGGGTCTCAGAGGGTGTCAGGCGCAAAGTTTAAGGAACCCTATACGAAGGGTATAGACCTATACGAGGCGTCTAATGTTGGTTTTTTTTTGGCTGAAATGATGGGTGTTTTGGTGGGTTTTGGTGTGGTTTTTTGGATAGTTTTTGAAGATGTGTTTTTTGGTTGAAAATTTTTTTGTTTTTAAAAAAAGTTTTGTTTTTTTTGTTTTTTACACTATAAAAAAGTTTTTGTTTTTTAAAAATCAACTATTTTAAAAATCGGCTCTTTAAATATATTATATCGATTAAATATTGTTTCCGATTAAATCGGCTCTTTAATGTTTTTAACATTTTACTTTTTTATTCTTCCCATTAAAATTTTATCTCGTTCAAATATTGTTTCCGTATTATATTCAAAACATATTTTGTTTCCGTATTATCTCAATTTAAGACAACAATCATTAGGTAACCGAATAACTGAAAACAAACATAAATATAACATATATAAGATAACTTTGTACATCCATAACAAAAATATATAAGATAAGTTTGTACATCCATAATAAAAATAAAAACAACAACAGGTCTATGCATCCAAATCCGAATCCGAATCTGGATGTGGCTGCTGCTGCTGCTGATGTGGTGCCCGAGCCGGTGGAAGCGGTATCGGGGGCACCCCCTCTCTCTCTCGTCTATCCTGCTCGCACTGTACCAGCCAACCTACCAAATCGTTGAGCATGTCAAGCTCGGCTCGTACATCCGGATGTAACGCAGCTCCTGGGGCACGACCTGGAATAGCGTGACGTGGAAACTGAGGCGCCCCGGCAGGTGGCGGTGGCTGTGGCACCGCTGCACCGTCCACATCCTCCGGAGGCTCCTCCACAGGCACTACATCAGCAGGATCTACAGGAGGATAAACGGGCTCGAAATGCTCTGGTAGTGCCTCCTCTGTCCATATGCCCCCGGTATCGCGGTTTTTAAACCGCGGGCCAACTGCGAACCTCTTGATTACCTTCATCCCCCACAGCGACTGCATGCCCATCCGCGTCGGCATGACTGGCGGCGTCCGTAGATGTGGGTCCTCGTGCAGTACGAGGCCAAATGAACGGTCAATGACGGTCACGTACGCCCCGCCATACAAAAATCCGCGCTCCTGCCGGTGATGGGCGGAGGCGTAGTACTGGGCTAGACCGTGTGCTAGCGCGCACGGCCTCCTATACAACAAACAATAAAGGAAAAAAAGATCTGTGGTCGTACACCACTCACGGCTGTACCCGCGCGCTGAGATAGAAGTAGCGAGCAAATGGTGCAGATACCTGCAGATAGTGTTAGCGAAATACAGAAACAGAGATTAATAAACAATGCACATAATCACAATAATTGCCGTAATAAACGTACGTACCTGTACAGTGGGTCCGTAACAAACGACACCCTCCCCTTCGACTTATCGTGCTCCCAATGATCTGGCCCCGCAATCACCTGCCAAAACCCTAGAAGAATGGGTTTATCAACCACCACTAACCCCGCTGTGTAAACCTTAGTCTCGATCTCCCCCTGCATGTATAAACCAGAACGCACCGCAAAGTCTGCTAGCGTCATCGTACGCAAAACGCCAGCGAGCCTGAAAGAAATCTCAGGCGGAGGGGGAGCACCTGGGTACGGAAGCGGCACTGGGACCCCAGGAGGGTGAAATGTGAATGACGAAAGGAACTCGACCAGCAGCTCCCTGTAGGTCGGCGTGTGCGCCAAATCAAAAAGACGATGCCACGGCGAATCGAGAGGTACAAACCGACGCACTCTAGCCGTCTCAGCAAGCTGGTCCATCGCATCCCAGTCGATCGATGCATGCGATCCAATGTGCATCCTCCTAAGCTTCTGGCAATGGCGGGCGGCATCGGTGCCCGCGGGAAACTCTAGATACGGACAACCCTGCAGCGTATCCAGAGGCGGCCGCCGTCTCCGTCGTGGACCCTCCTGAACCGGCTGACCCTGCTGAACCGGCTGAACCTGCTGAGCCGGCTGACCCCCCTCAAGCTCTATCTCAATCTCATCGCCCTCCATAATCAATCTGCAAATAAATAATGTATACACATAAAAACAATAATAAATAAATCCGAATAATAATAATAATAATAATAAATAATAATAATAATAATAATAATAATAAATAATAATAATAATAATAATACTAATACTAATAAATAAATCAGAATAATAATAATAATAATAATTAATAAATAATAATAATTAATAAATAATAATAATAACAATAATAATAATTAATAAATAATAATAATTAATAAATAATAATAATAACAATAATAATAATAAATAATAATAATAATAATAAATAAATAATAATAATAATAATAATAATAACAATAATAATAATAATAATAACAATAACAATAATAAATAATAATAATAATAAATAATAAATAATAATAATAATAAATAAATATTAACAATAATAATAATAAATAATAATAATAATAAATAAATAAATAATAATAATAATAACAATAATACTAATAATAATAATTAATAAGAAAAAAAAATTACAGAGCCTCGTATAGCCCTCGTATAGGGCTATACTCGGCGTCCTGTTCTTCCCCATTCATCTTCAACCTCACACTCAAACCCCCAAACCCCACAAAAATCAAATTTCAGGGCAAACCTACGGTCTAAAGGCAAAAACGTGGCAAAAATACTAAACTACGGGGCGAAATACGTACCGGTGATGCTTCAAATCTTCGAAAATCCGGTCGAAATACGTATCCGAGGCGTATAGAGGTGTATTCTCCGTATGTTTGTTTTTTGTTTGGGGGTTATAACCAGCCTCGTCTAGACCCCCCCAGCAATATACGAGGCCTAGACGCCTCGTATAGGGCTATACGCGTCGTCCTACTTTTTTATTAAATGACCATTTAGCCCCTGTTATGCCCCCAGTATAGGCATTATTCAGGGGCAATATGGTAATTAACCAATCCAAAAAGATATTTCTGGAATGGTTAATTACCATTTTGCCCCTGACTAAAGCCTATACTGAGGGCTTTACAGGGGCAAAATGGTAATTTAATAAACCTTTTTTCATAATTAAAAAACAAAACCTTAAAAAGTTGCCGCCTCAAAAGACGACACGTATAGCTCTATACGCGGCGTTTGGATTTTCAAAATTACCTTTAAGCCCCTGTTAAAGGCCTATACTGGGGACTTTCAGGGGCAAAATGGTAATTAACATAAAATATTTTCAAAATTCAAATTTAAAAAAAAAGAATTGTTGCCGACACTGTTGACGCCGCGTATAGCTCTATACGAGGCGTCCTCATTCAAATAATTCAAATTTTGATTTTCAAATATTCAAAATTCAAAATTTCAAAAATCCGCTCAAATAGACGACTCGTATAGCTCTATACGAGGCGTCTGTTGATTCTAGATTGACCTTTTAGCCCCTGAAATAAGCCTAGATTGGGGGCATACCAGGGGCAAAATGGTCTTTTGGGCAAATCTATACGACACGTCTAGCTCTATACGCGTCGTATATTTGTAATTTTTTTTAAATGATATTAACCTGTTTTAATTATAGAAAAATGATACAAATTATAAAAAAAAATTATAGAAATTGTAGAAAATTATAGGAATTAATAAAAAAATTACATTCAAATTACAAAAATCATTCTTCCGTATCACTATCGATGTAATTAAGACTGGGGTTTGATCTTGGCGGAGGATTCATTATCGATGTATACCATTCTAGATGTGGCAAGTACATATCTTCCCATTGTTCCGTATGGGGTGTTCGGTGGGTCAACCATAGCCCGTGTGCTGGTGGCATTGGATAATCCCCTTCCAGCTTAACATGTATGAAGTGGTTCTCGTTTACATGTGTAAGCGTTATGAACAATGGTTGTTGATTAGCCGGAGGACTTAGTATCGGGAAGAAAGTGGAACTCGCACCCATGGTTGTCGTTAACAGGTGCACCACGATACCGTACGTTTGTGCAATAAGAAGTCCTGCAAAGGGGAAGTCCATCCAGTGATCCCCCCCACAACCGGACACTGAATCCCAAATTAGGCCCTGACGATGCGTGTAAAAATAACCTTTACCCCATGCTTCAAATATTGGGAACCAGATCGATTTGTTCTGATCCATTTCTTGGACAAGGTGCCTTCGAATGAGCCCCCATGAACTCTGATCCATACCTAAGCCCACAGCCACAGACCGAAACCCACAATGACCGTCCGGCATCACATCTCGTATGCACGAGACGTACGGATGGAACACTAGCGGAATATCATCCTGAAACTGTTCGATGATTCCCACGTACTCGTCCCCAATGATTAACGGAAAACCGTGAGCATCTCGTGTCTCTTTCTTCTTAGAACTCTTTGAACGGCTTAGGCTCGCTTTGGGTTTTTGGGACCTTATAACCGACTGTTGAGAGGCCTGTGACGGAACGTACGAGCTGTGGCGAGGTTTATCGTACTTACTTTGTCGGGAACCTTCAAAGCACGTGTTTGCATCACCGAATGAGCTTCTCCTCAATTCTTCATCTATACGAGAGGCCTTGTCCAACCTTTGTTGTACCTGCTTTGTTGTTGGTCGGCCACGAGTATTTTGTTGGACAATCGGTGGTTTCTTGGTAGATTTCTTTGGAGTCAACACCGCTTTAATCTTTGACATCAGGCTTTTTTGCTGAGCTGGGGGGTGCGACTCTAATTGTTGTCTAACAATATTTAGCTCTTCGACCACGTCCACGTCATCGTCTATCAATTTACAACTTTGGAAGTTAAGTTTCCGCCAGAAGACGTCTATGTCTTCGAGTTGAATCGGACGCTCTGCACGGTTAAAAACAACATTGTTTAAGTCACATGATTAACGGAAATATATCACACAAGTGTTGTACGTTTAACAATTATTACCTTCAAGCATGTACTTTTCTATCCTGCAAGCATAGGGCAACCCACAGCTGTGCCACATTTGGCAACCACATGATGAATGAAAGCGCTCCAAGACATCTAGCTTCCTAATTGCCTCTCCCCTCAACAAGTCAAGGGCTGTATGGGATACTTTACCAAGTAGGTGTTGAAACAACGGGTGTTTGTGGTGGGTCATTGTTTTTTCGATGCTATCTCGAAAAGTCTTCCTTATTTCACCGAACTGTGTCTCAACTATATCATGGACACAACCAACTATACGGTCGAGCGAGCTCCTATCTTCAACGTATCTCTTTAAGTTGGCGTGTTGGCTCTCAACTCTGTTTGTGGTACGATTACCAAAGTTGCGCCTCTTATCAGTCCACGCAAAGACGAACATCTCCTTATAGTCTTTTAGCCAGTTATCGTACACGTATTTGAAGACTCCTAAAACGTAAAAATAATTTAATAAAATTTGCATAGGTGAGTCGTATGTTATTATAAAAACTTACTAGAACGTTTGCACTCCACAAGTCGTTGTCGCATGTTGCGCAAGTGGTACTCGTAGATGAGTATGGATGGAGACTCAATCAATGTCCCCCAGAATGACAAAAATTTCTTCCAGTCTTCGTCTGTGAAGGCACCCTTGCAGTTCTTCATAACATTCTGTTGTATGTGCCACCTGCAAAGAAGCCTGGAGGCGTTTGGAAATACTTTAGCACACGCGCCCATAAGGGCTAGGTCTCTATCGGTTAAAATCACACGTGGCTCCATGCATTCATCCAACATTGACTTGACCCTCTGAAGCACGCACACAAAGTTATCACCCCGTTCTTTACTAACAACGGCATGCGCGATAATAAACGATTTGTTGGTAGGCGTCATACCAACAATCTGGATAAAGGGCATATTGTATATGTTTGTCTTGTACGTCGCATCGATCAGCATGACGTGGGGGAATGCACGCCACATGCATCTCGAGTCCCGATGAAGAAAGAAGATCTCTGTTACGATCTCTGTTCCGGGTTCCTCCCGTGTCTCGTAAATAAAGTCGTTGTTTATCAGTATGTTTTCTAGTGACTGCATGGGAGTCAATCCTTGTCTTTGTTCGGCTCTAATCTTCGCCACAACATTTTGAACGTCTTTCAGAACATGAAACCTGTCGGGGTCCTGCTTCCTTATCGTTTGAAATATTTTGCTCGACTCCATGTTTTGAGCTGTCAGCTGCTCGATCAGTTTCATTTCGCTTGGAGTAAACCTTCGCACAAACGCGTGGGCCGACAGGTCCTCACAAAGTTCGTGGTTATGTTCAATTTTTCCTTCTTTAATCTCCCAGGTTTCATACGGGTGGTTTCGCACAGCCAGCAGGTAAAACGGGCAACCGGTTTTTTTGCTTCCGGCTTTTCTAAGTGTTGCTGTAGTCTGGTGCTCACCACCACGATCACATTCAAGCCATACCCTCCCGATTCTTCCCCCGGTTTTCTTTGATCGACGGGTGACAATAACGAAACCATCCGCGTTTGCTGTTTCTTGTATCCGATTCTTTAGTTCATCTAAAGAGTTGAAAACCTGTAACATCGACAATAATAATAAATAATTTTAATAAATTAATAAATAAATAATATTAATAATAATATTAATAATAATACTAATAATAATAAAAATAATTAAATAATACAAAAATAGTAATTAATACCTGCTTTTTTAAGTACGGACTGTCCTGGATGGGAGGTGTCTCACCACCATATCTACCATATCCACCATAACCACCGTCTCCTCCGTATCCACTGTATCCACCATCTCCTCTGTAACCACCGTCTCCTCCGTATCCACCGTCTCCTCCGTATCCACCGTCTCCTCCGTATTCACACCCGTATCTATAATCCGGATACCCTTGTTGCGTCGGATAACTTGGTTGACAAGCATGGTATGAGTCATCTACAGGGGCTGTTTCATCAACAGGGGGATGATTGTTCAAATCTAGAAACGGTTTGTTTTGTTCTCCTTGTATACTAGACACAACCTCCTCTTGCTCATTAGAATCGGGAACGCAAGACTCCTCCAAAATAAAGAACCGTATCATCATTAGTAAATAATAAACTAAAACAAAAACTAATTAAAACATTTAAGTACCTGTACTGTTACCGGATCGCTTTCGGGCACCCAGTTCTCGCTATAATACTGCCCGAAGACATAGTTGTCGTCCCAGTATGATGACATTTCAACACTTCGGGATGACAAGAACACAAATGCAAAGCAGAATGAAAGAAGAAGAAGAAGCAGAAAGATGAAGCAAAGCAGAATTAAATGTTGAATGCTCGGGGGTGGACAAAGCATACGTTGTATGTTGCACTTTTTCATAAGTCTTAGACGCCTCGTATAGATCTAGACCCCTCGTATAGCTTTAAGTCACTTGTCAAATGTATAGTAAATCAGTCACTGAAGACGCCTCGTATAGGCCTATACGAGGCGTCTTAGTGCCTCGTATCCATCTCTCGTACAGACCTAGACTCCCCGTCTGATGTGACTGATTTGACATTGTGCTTTGGTGCAGAGCTGGTCGAAAAAGTAACCCTATACGCCTCGTATAGGTCTATACGAGGCGTCCTGAAGGGTGTCAAAATAGGCATTAAGGTGTGTAAATATGTAGACCCTAATATAAATAATAGAACTGATCTCGTTCATCATTGGATTAGAGTGGGCCGAACCCTCTAGATTGGTTGCAACACTTGCTTGGGCATCCTAAGCAAAAGGGCCGAAGTCTTTGATTAACACTATTGGACTTGGGCCGGGTAGATAATTAAGCGTAGGACAAAAGGATAATTAAGTGTAGGCCATAACAATGAGTGTGGCCTAATCATCTATACGGCAGCCCCCCCCCCCCCAAGGTTCATGTGCTGCGGCCCAATTAATCCCGACACCTAAATTGATCCAACCCACCTACTTAGTTATACTCACGTACGTTTACACTTGACAAGTCTATCATAGTAGGATGTTTAATAAAATGTTTAATATAACAAGAACGTAAAATGAGCGAATTATCAATAGTTGGAATCACGAGACACAACGACACCAACCTTAAAGTTCGGGTTGTCACAATGTGTGTGTTCGTTCAATGGAAGTGTAAAACGTAATGAACTTTTTTTCGAAGGGTTTCTGTGTATATTGAACATCGGTTACATTTTGAATTTGACGATAATACCCTTGAATGCCCAGAGAACGTGTTTAAATGACAGTTTTTAATTTGATTTTAATCTCGATCGTCAATTGTGCAATTGGACGATCATGATTGCTTCCTATACTTCCTAGTGAAATAAACTTCCTATTATATCGTAACCCTTTTTTTTATTAGCCTAAATACTCTTTTATAGTTTCCGTCATTTCTTCACAGTTCACATAGTGGGCATGATTGTGAATTTGTGCGTACATTCCTCGTATCCAAATCAATTTTCCATTCTAGAATAGGAATAGGGCTTTAAACGAGTCGAGCCGAGTCGAGCCAATGTGGGGTCGAGCTAAAGCTTGAAATTAATTCAGACGGCTAAACTCGGCTTGAGCTTTACGTCGGAGTTAAACGAGCCCAAGAACGAGCCAACGAGCCGAGCCGAGAATAGCTCGAGCTGGGCTCGGTTACAAAATGAGCCAACTTGGTTCACGTCATCTCAAATTGAGTTTTTTAGCTAGTTTTTCTCGAGTTTCTTTCAAGCGAGCTACGAGCCGTGCCGCGAGCCGCAAGCTTTATGAACAGCCCTAGAAGGACATGCATTAAATTCATCTACCAAAACTACCTCAGGGTCCATTTTATATATATCCCATCTGAAAAATGAAACATGCATGAAAATATTAGAGTCTAGCAATTAAGAAATGGAAGATGGTGAGGAACTTAAAACCTTCATTAGCATATGTATTATCGCCATCTTTTCCATCTGCTACTGCTACTTGATTCCAGCTCGGATCTCCCATGGCGTCCCGCGCTTACTCTCTCTTCTCCCCATCATCCCCGTCTTCTCCATCCTTCCGCTGCCAATCTCCACCGTCCATCTCGCCTTCCCCGCCTTCTTTTTCCTCGTATGGCTTGGTAACTTCAAACTCTTACTCTTCGCCTTCAACCGCGGCCCTTTATCTTCCACACCACCCTTACCAATCCGCACTTTCATCTCTCTTGCTTTGCTTCCGATCAACCCTAAACAATCCCATTACAAAATCTCAAATCCGTTTCCATTTTCATTGCCTAAACCGATTCTGTTGCTCGTTAAAGCCGCGATTCTCGCTGTGATTGTGCTGCATGCGTATGAGTACAAAGATAATCTCCACTGGACTGTGGTTATAGTTCTCTACTTTACGCATATGTACCTCGGTTTCGAGTTGGGTTTTGCTATCACAGCCTTTCTTGCAAAGATCTTTCTGGGATTTGATTTTGAGATTGATCTGCAGTTCAATGAACCATACCTGGCTACATCGCTTCAAGATTTCTGGGGCCGCCGTTGGAACCTTGTGTCGTCAAGCATCCTCCGGGCTAGCGTGTACAATCCAGTTCGCGCGATGTGCACGCCGACTCTTAGTAGGCTGCACGGGCAGATGCTGGCGATTTTTGTGACATTTGTGGTGTCCGGGCTAATGCACGAGTTGATGTTTTTTTACTTGATGCGTGTTTGGCCAACGTGGGAGGTCACATGGTTTTTTGTACTACACGGGTTGTGTACGGCTACTGAGGTGGCTGTTAAGGACGCGGTTAACGGCAGGTTCCAGTTACATAGGATGGTGTCGGGGCTGCTTACGTTGGTGTTTATGTTTGTGACTGCTTGTTGGTTGTTCTTGGCGCAACCGTTAAGGAACGGTTTGGATATTAAAGTCATAAACGAATCTTCAATTCTATTGGAAATATTTAAGTCAAATTAATGGTAGTGATAAGTTTGAAATATAGAAAGTAATATCCTCTTAATAATAATAATTGTATATTATTTTAGAAGATAAAATTGATTAAAAAGGTAGAAAGAAATATTGTGTATTTTCCGTGTTTTAATTATTATATATATCAAATGCCATCGTCCCTTTGCGCCAGGGATTTTTCCCACTTTTGGGTTTTGCCACTGAGGTTTGTCTTCTTCGATTTCCACCCTGTTCCACTCCTTTTCTTCCTGATGTCTGCGACCATTGCTGCTCTCACTGATCTTTGCAAGGTGTATGTGCCGTTGTCTTCCAGCGTCACCATCAACGTGACCACCACCGTCCTCCGCCTCTTTCCCACTTCTGCCGCCACGCGCAGCCGCTCCAAACCCTCTCCTTCAACCCCCGAAGACTCAACCCCTGAAGACCCACCCACCACCGACTCACCGGACACTGGGAGCTTCGAAGACCGTCTCTGACAGGTCCGTATGGAGACGACGATGAAAGCGTATGCGATTCTAGGGTTTCTCCTCCTCTCAGCCTTCACCGGCGACGTATCGGTGCTCTCAGTCACCGTCAACAACGAAGGCGATACGGTTTCCGGTAACTTAATACGTACTCTACGAAGGCGATACGGTTTCCGGTAACTTCGTTGTCGTCGATCATGATATCTTCTGGAGCTCCGATCATCCCGGCATCGACTTTATTGTGAGTCTATCGATCTCTCTACTTCAGATCATGTGTTGTTATATATTTGAATTGAGTTGACCTAATTGTATGATTTTACCCAATTTTAGGGTTTTCTTTATAGGATTTGCTGTTTGTGTAGGAAACTATGGATGGGTGTGGTTTTTAATTGATTTGAGGATAATTTGTTTCAAATTGAACAAATTACTCTTTCGGTTGCTGTTTGTTTCATGAATTTTGATTAGGTTATGATATCGACGATGCTCGATGATTTGTGTTCATTTCTACATGCATTTTTTGTGTAGATCAATGATTTTGATTGAATTTAGAACTAGGTTGTGTTGGATGGGGCTTTGATGCTGAAGTTCATGATGACTCGATTCAATAAAAGTCAGATTATTCACTTTTTTCAGAATTTTGAAGGAAGACATATTTTTATGCAAGTTTGTGACTTGATGACCTTGAGTTTTAACTTTTAGATGGATTATTGATGAGTTTTGACGAAATTGAAAACAAAATTGATTAGATGGTGTTTTGACTTTTGGTTTGGAGCTCATAATTTGGATATCTGATATGGTGAAATTGTTTGTTTTTACTCTGAACTCAGGACTTTGTATATGTGAATTTGTAACTTGCTGGTGTTAACCTTGAGTTTTAGATTAATTTGATGTAGTTTTGATGAAATTGAAATCTAGGTTGATTATATGATTTATAATGCTAAGGCATCATGATGTTTCTTGATTTGGGAAAAAAAGCTATTTACTCTTTAAATAATTATTTCTTCCTTTCCTATCTGGTACTTTCTTTTGTGGATTAGGTTTGTGAATTGATAACTTCAATATGTTGACTTTGAGCTCTATATTAAGTTAGTGTAGGGGTTTGATGAACAGGAGTATAGTTATGATTTAATGACTTTCTGATGCTAGATATTGGAAGATTTGTTTTTTGTACTTTGTAAAACGTCCTACTTATATTGTTGGTTTGTTTGTCTAACGGGGAAAAAACCGGGTGGGTCTAGCGGAAACATGTTCCTCCCACCGGTGCCGTTAAAGGAGCCGATGTCGGGTGGGTTGAAGGTGGACTTCGGGTTTAGCCCGTATTCGGAGAGGATGAATGGGCGCGTGGCGGTGCTTGGGCTAGCGGCGTTGGTGTTGGTGGAACTGGCGACCGGTGAGAGTGTGATAAAGTATCATATAGCGTCGATAATATTTATTCAGGTGTATTCTTAACAAAAATTCTTATATTACGGTCACTTCAAAGGCCTTTTCAATTGAATTTTTGAGTTTTCTTTGTTTGAATGTTTTGATTGTTTGTCAAATCTACAGGGGTTAATGATTTACATACGTGTGGATCACTATAGCCAAAAGATTCGGCCTATTTGCTATCAGTTTATGGACCACCTTGCAAACATCAAAGAATGAGTGATTCATACTTTGTTTTGTTAGTCGACATGTGTAGAATGATTATTGTTTCTTTTTGTTTTAGGGGCTATGATGATAACTTACTCTTTGTGCACTGTTCAGTGTTGGCATGTATTTGTCTCTGCTTTTACATCACAATCGGACTATGCAGCCATGGTGGTTTATCGTCTTCATTTTGAAGATGAGATATTCCGTGTCTTGGCGAGGCAGCCGACATGCTGTGGTGTTTAAGTGCTTGCATCACAGTCGCACTATGCAGCCATGGCAGTTTATCCTCTTCATTTTGAAGATGAGGTATTCCGTATCTTGGCGGGGCATAAGCTTCACATATCTGAGCCTCATTGTTCCTTTCTTTTGTATGCTAACGGTCATTTGTTGACATTGTCCTTTAATTTTTTCCCTACTTGAATAGTTTTCGCTTTATGCTTACCTTGAATGCCTCTTCGTGTGATTTACTTTGCTTTGACAAAGTGATTGGGCAATATACTCATGCTATGATGCTAGCAGATGGTCGCCTGATATCAAATGGCAACCAGTACATTTGTAATCTGTTTTGGGTTTGTTTTCCTCTAGGTGAAATGCTCAAAAGGAACCACAAAACTCCACCAAATGTAAGTTAATTAATTATGTTTCAGATTCGTAGGATTCATAGATGTAAACTGTTCATACCAATCTATCACTGACTTGGTTATTAGTTGCTAAATCACACCAACATAATTTGAAATTAGTAGTCGAATAGTTGTTTTTATTTCTTTGTTTCTTATTTTTTTGGGCTTT